>VWZD01012760.1:647951-703814 GCA_013396695.1 Sakesphorus luctuosus
CCCCTGCCCCGCCCCCCCCCCCCCGGCTGCCGGGCCCGGCCGCGGGGCCACGGCGAAAACAGGAATTCCGGGCCGAGAGCCGAGCTCGGCCAGCCGGCTCAGAGGGCCGGGGACAAGAGGACGGCGCGGCGCAGCACCCGCAGCCGCGCACCCCGCGCTACCTTCTCCTCGTCGGACAGCTGCTCCTCCAGGTCCGCCATCTTCCCGCCCGGTGCGCCACCCCCGCCCCGCCCCCGCGCAGGAAGGGCGGTGCCTGCGCGCGCTCCCGGCGGGGGCGGTGCCTGCGCGCGCTCCCGGCGGGGGCNCCAACACCGCCCTGTCAAGTAGACTCTGGCACTGAGAGCCACATCGGTCTGTCCTTAAAACGCCTCCAGGGACGCTGACTCCATCACCTCCCCGGCCAGCCCATCCCAATATCTAATCACTTTCTCTATGAGAAAATGCTTCCTGATAACCAATCTAAACCTCTCCTGGCGCAGCGTAAGACCATGTCCTCTCATCCTGTGCCTAATTGCCCGCGAGGCGAGGCCGATCCCGACGTGGTTGCAGCGTCCCTTCGGGAGGAGACTGTCCGTGTCCCAGGCAGTCCCCGCGGGGTGCTCAGCGCGGGTCGGTGCGTGCCCTGTGCGGGGCGAGGGCCGCGGGCTCGTCCGGAGCATCCAGCACGCTGCTGGCGAGGTGGTGGGAAGCGACAGACTGAGGAAACTGACAGTGTGAAATGATTCATACTGTAGAAGATTGGACATGGAATATGGTCAGTGGGAGGAAACAGAAGAATAAATAGATTGGGAAATTTTTACTGCAAGTCTGAGCAACGTGAAGTGTGTCATGTAGTGGTGTGACTTTGCAGGTACACAGGGGCGTTTGAGATGATGCCTTGCAAGGATTGCCTGTAGTCCACTGATGACTCTGTGTAACATTTAAGTGTCCAGCACAGTGTACTTCATCAGTTATGACAGACAAGGAAAAGCTAATCATTGATTGGGAAATCACAGGTCAATATACACCTGAGTCAGTCATGACTTAGTGGTGTGAATGTAGCCAGCTGCTCGCCAAAGGATCTTGTTATGCTATGGAGTTCATTTCCCATCTGTCTTTCTTGCATGAGTATTTGTACACAAATGCTGTCACATGCAGTAGAGCAAAATATTGCCAATATCTGTAGAATTTTTCAGGCCTATCACTCTAGATGCAGTAACAGGACTGTTGCGTGGAAATGAATGAAGGTTATATTGGACAAAACATTGTTACAATCAAATGGATAAGTGGATATTACAATGAACAAAGGATGTAAATGAAAATAAGTCAAAATAATGAAAATATAGGTTGGCCAATTCAGGACACCTAAAGAGAGATTTAAAATCTCTGAAGCTCTGGAGGATAAAGGATAATAGTTTATTTATTTCTGGAAAAAAATAAAGGACAACCAAAGCTAACATTTGATAAGGCTGTTGCTAGATGTAAAGTGGTGAAGTGTAGAACAGAAAAGGTGCATCTGAGGGATATTTGGGGTTGAAACACCTCACATATATTATTTTGACCCAACATAAAAGATAATGGTCTGTAGCACCAGAAGGCATTGTGCAATGTTCGGTTTCACGCAACAGGATTTTAAGTTCCACCCAGGAGTCTGAAGACTACCTAACTGAGGAGGTCTGCAAAGTGCTTCTGTTAATTTTTAACACATCTTGGAATTTGCCATGGATGTTGCATTATTTAACATTTATTTTGAGGATAGTTCAAAAAGGTAGATCTTATCAGATAAATGTGAATAGTTTTTATATGAGTTAATAGATGTATCTATTGGATGTACCATGTTTACACTAGTTTTTTTTTCCTGGAAGATTGTTGAAACTAGCATGATGAAGTGAATGATTCAGAGGAGGACTGTGTAGTCATCATAGAATCTTTTCAATAGTATCCTCACAGGTACTTTACTGTGACCTCAGGACTTTATAGGAAATGAATAATCATGCAGAAATAAGTAGTATTCTTGCCTTGTGACTCAGTATATTGGAGTGTTCACGTGTCTTCTTAGGAAGAATATGGACCTTTAAGAGGGATTTTAATGGAGGACCAAAAGTAATCCTGGAGATGCAGAGCAAGTTTCAGGAGGTGAGGCTTAAGGATGTCAGGACTGAGAAGTGACTTTGAAAACAGAGTGATAGACAAGTTAGGTTGAAGGTTAGGTTGCATCTTATCTGAAGTCATATATCTTTACTTGCTATTTTAAATTTAGTACAGCCAAATTTCCAACCAGTAGATCTTCTCGTGCTATGAAATTCACCTTTTTTCATGTGTCAGTGTCTCTACCCATTGATGACAAGCTAATTGACACTACAGTCACATACGGAACAGCAAAGCCTCCTGTTGCTCACAAGCTAGTTCATGTCTTAGTAGATGCTTAGTCCCACTACATGCAGCTCACTGTGGGCTAGCAGATTGGTCTGAGGAGCAGCACATGGTTTACTGATGTGATGAGAGAAAAACAAATTAATTAAAAAAATGCAAACCCAAGCAACAGTTATTGGGTTCTACTTGAGCTGATAAGACATAATACAGCTACCAATCATATACACTGCTATTTTATACTGCTTCTGTCCTTTCATTCTGTATTCTGTATTTATTCTGTAGCCCCAGACTTCTGGCCCTTGAGTACCACTGGTACGAGAGCACAGCGCTCCTTCCTGCAAGGTCTCCCTGCAGGGCTGTCAAAATGGCTTGAGAGAAGTGCAGTTTCTGTGCTGAAGCCATCCTGAAGACTGGCAAGGAGGCAATGGGGCATAGTAGTTAGCACAGCACACCTCCCCTCTCCTGCTCTGGCTCCAAAGGTTGAGATAAACAATGCAGAAATAAATAATTAAACTGACATTTTATCTATTGCATGTGCTCAGAGGACAAACTGACGAGAGGTGTATTTGGTGCCTACTCATTTAATCTGTAGGATGTACGACACTCTGTTTCCTAGGACAGAGGTGGGCTCTGCTTAAGCTCAGATGGTGCTCCTGGCAGTAGGACAGGAGGAGTGCCCAGAAAGGTGCAGCAGGCTATGTCCTTGCTGCCTGCTCCTTTCAATGGGAAGCATCTTCCTGCATTCTGATACCTGTTGGTATAAATCCTCACGTTCCTGTGGTTTGGTGGGAGGCATATTCCGGTTCCTGAGATTCCCAAATATGTATCAGATCTTAGGGGTTTGGGAACTGCCTGCCAATTTGTGTCTGTATTTTTGAGGAGTTGTTTGCAAATCTCACAATTTGCTCTTTGTACCTTACAGATCCTTAGCAGTGAAAGCAGATAGGTTTGTTCTAGAGAAGCTGAATGTTAAATCCTTAAAATAGCATTGGAGGGAAAGCTATGACAGGAAGAAAACCATTAATCAAGTGTAACTGTAGGGCAAGCCTGAGACTGAGCTTCCTTCTTAGATAATGCTTAGGATCTTTTAGGCCCCAGCAGACATTCAAGAGAATGACTCAGTAGTCCTTCACCTGCTGCGGAGGTTCCTTTTAGAGTCATGAAACAGCCCAGCTTGGAAGGGACCTTGGAAGATCATCTGGTCCATTCTTTTGTAGGAAAGGGAGAATAGATGAGATTTATCTGGTGTCCTTTCCAATTGCATCTTGGAGGTTGTTCCAGTTAATTTTTGTTGTCACTGTAAAAAAATATCTTTCCTATATCAAGACTTCTGTTGATTCCTTAGAATTTACTGTCATTTGTTTTTTTTTTCCTTATCAAGTTCATTGTCGTGCTTACTCGTGCCATTTTACAACATTCTTTATGCTTTACAACAATAATATTTTTATAAGTTTTATTGATTTTGCATTGTATTTTATATTTTTAATGGAGGTTATGGATGTCATAATTATTTAGATCACAAACTGAATATCTAGAGTGTATTATTTTTGTCGGTTTTAGGGATCTTTATTAACACATTTAGCTTAGAAGCTCTTTTTAGGTTCCTTATAGGATTGCATTCAGATCTTACCCAGGCTTGCATTGTGACTTCCTACTCTGTTTCTATTCTTGGGAGTTTTCTCTGCTTCTTTCTCCACCCCATTCCCTCCATGAATAATCAGCTATATAGCTTGCCTTATGTAATTCAGATACAAAGTCGTGCATTTGCCATTCTTTTGATATGTGCCTATGTTTTAGGAATTAGATACCCATGTTGTTTCTTAGATTTATCTCGAAATTCAGGCCAGTAGTTTACTTCACTGGTTGCCACAAGGTTTAGCTCTCAATAAATTGAGGTGCTTTGAAGCAGATGTGTTCTTTCAAGAGCTAAGGATGGAATTACTGTTTGTGATACAGAATTTTTATCCAGGAATGGGAATATGTGAAAATAGCGTGAAAAGAGAAAGTGTTGAGTATTTTAGAGGAGAGCAATCAAAGGAAGGAAACAAACCTAGGTCTTGTTGGCTGCTACTGCAGTTCCAGCAGAGATAAGGAAGTTGCACGTTTTTGAAGGTAATGGGCAATAATGCAGCAGCATCTGCAAAGAGCTGAAGTCAAGAAGAAGGTTATACGGATGAAGTCTGCATACTAAGCAATGTACTTTTGAATCCAGTCAGTTTCAATCTACCTTTTCAGATGAGCAATGCTTATGTATTCCAAATTATGTACAGATTTTCTGACCTGCGAAAAATTTCCTGTTTTACTGATTCTGTAGGCTCTAATCTTCAGACATGGTTTGTGTGTTGTTAGGTTTCTCCTCATGTGTTTGTTATCTTTGCTGTCTTAGTATGTAAACTACTTAAAAGCCACAGTGTTAGCTATTAAAATACTGTCTTTTCTTCACCTATTCTTTGACTTCCTGAGTATACTGTTTGATAAATTGTAAGACTTACAAAGGTGCTTCATCCAAAATTCTCTGAGGAAAGAATCCTGATTTCCTTCTGAAATGGGAAATGAAGTACTGTCAAGCAAAGATTGTGACTTCTTATAGAAAATTTTCCATTACAGAAAATGTTCACTCAGTGCTAATTTATTTAATTCTGTTGCAATGTAAGGAACAACTGCATAGTAAGAGTGCATTCTAAAAGTGCTCTTGAAGTTGACAGTGCATGATCTGAACTGAACAAAACAGTGCCAGAACTGAGCAATTGTAGGGGTTTAAATTACAACACCAGAGTTTTGAGGAAAAATAAGACAACTAGAAAGGTTTTCTGTAGCATTGTTCACAGTATGTGTGGGAAAGTTTCTAACTTAAACAATCTGTGCTACAGTGATAAGTGTTTTATTAATAAATTATATCCATGTACTGTGACAATGCTTTGAAAGAAGAGTATTAACAAGTCTATTTTACACCCCGTTTTTTAAAGACAAATTTGCTGTAGATATGTACAGCTAGAGGTTTTCAAGGAGAATATTTATTAATTGCAAGGAGTTCAAAGAATAATCAGGGACTGGAAAATGCAACCAATCTAATCTCTTATTTGTTTTAACAGGAAAAAAACCCCAAACAAGCAACAAAAACCCCAAACCAACTTAAATGTTTCTAAGTACTTTCTGGGAGATAAGAAAATTGTTAATAGGATGTTTTGATATATTAGAATATTACAGGATTCATGGCCAGTAAATAAAACAGAACAAATTCAGGCTAAAAATAAACTTAGTATTAATTTGTCATGGTAGTTGACTACTGAAAGCATTTAACCAAGGCAACACTGGCACTAGCAATTTCAGAGTAAAGATTAACCATTTTTGAGAAGATATATTCTGAAATTCAGCAAGGATTTGAGGAATCCTGTGGCCTGTGTTGCAGGAGAAGGTAGCAAGGAAGATCCTGAAGCAATCCCTCCTGACACTGTATGGCATGATTCTCTGAGCCCTTTTCTTGTTCAGCAGCTGATGGAGAGAAACTCAAGTGAGGATGGAAGCAGCTCCATGGAAGAGCCAAAGAAGAGAGAGGATAGTCTGAGCATAATGCACTGGATCCAGTGAGAATGGAATACAAAAGGGAGCAAAAGAAAGGTAACAGAGAAATTACCAAGGATAGAGAGGTTATTAGTGAAACGGGGAATGTCATGGTCAAATAACTGGTCTGTAAAAAGGTTTAGTTGAATATTTAAAATCAGATTATTGGGGAGTATTTTTGATACTTAACTGATAAATGCCTGAGTCTGAGCCAATGACTCAGCTTCCACAGCATCAACAGGGAGAAATAATTACTCCAAGGCTGAGATTCATGTGACTAAGTTAAGATGCCTGACCTAGGACAAGATTATTGTCTGTAATGAGGTGGCTAGTTCAGACCCAGGGTTAGGACAACCAAATCCCTTTTTAGTTTTACAAGATCAAAGAGAAAAAAGGTGATGGACCGGTGAAAGTGGACAAGGGCTAAGGGAAGAACACAAGGAACTTGTAAGAATTTTTAGGTTAAGGGAAGGAAGGAAGGCACTTGTAGTTCAACATTGCTCTGTGCTCCTGAAGGACCTGTTCTCAGGGAGGTAAATCATGTATTTTTTCACAAAGGACTTTGTACCAAGAGGGCTTTATTTCTGTACAGCCTTTATTGCAGCTCCTACTTAGACATCAGGAATGCTGTCTCAGTAGCTATGGATAAAAGAGCAGGATTAGGTTAACACAGGAAGAGGACAGGCTGGGGATTAGGAAATGGATGAGAATTAAAGGGTAAGGGTTTTCTGCACCCCATAATGGCTGAAGAGCACCCTTAAGATAGCAGTGTGTCTTACAATAACTCTTGAGACTTCTCCAGCCTGAACTAGTCTTGCTGTATTTTGGTGTACATCATTTATTTGCCTTTGCTCTATACTAGGATAGATTGAGGAAAAAAAACCAATGGTACTAGTAGAAAGCAAAACTGAGAAAAGCAAAGGAATTGGAGCACTGCTTGTCCCAGCTATCAGCTTGTGACAGGAATAGAACATTAGCTCACAGGAACTGAGCAGCCACCTCATTTTGGAAAGCTGTATGAGAAAATGCAAAAATTCCTTTCCTTCATTCTCACTGAGCCTGGTTCCTGCTTACATTTTTAGTTATTTCTTTCTGAAAAAAGAAAGTGTAGTCTTCTAGCTGGATTTATTTACTTTCATTCTAAAGGAGACGTTTGGCAGTTTTATTTTTCAACAGGAAATGGCAAATGTGCTGATTTGTTTAATGAAGTTGAGATTCACTGCAGGAGTCCAAATTCCTTTCTCTTTTACTCTTTGTAAAACCAAATGTCTTATGATGATAAAATCTCAATGAAGATAAAGCATGCAGGGAGATGTGACTGAAGGGCTGGGAATGTCTTTGCGTATATAGAGAAAAATGCCTCAGAGTCAGTGGTACTTCATTCTATTTAACAGTGGTGTGGGGTCTTAATTTTTGATTTTGTGTCACATAGAAGAAATAGTAGGAAGAGGAAGCAGGATTTTGAAGTAAAGTAATGTAATTTTATTTTTGATTATTTGGTCTCTGAATGATAGAAAAAATTAGTACTTGAGTGCACTTGCTGCAGACCCCAGTAAAAGTTCTGAATGATAAACACTTCTGAAATTAGCACAGTGTCCAAATGCTCATGTTGGAACATAACTTCAGTCATCTACTTTTGAAACAATTGCCATGTTGTGTATTGATAAAATCACATTAATCTGTTAAGAAAGGTTTGTTTTGTTTGGGGATTTGCTAGTCTGTTTTTCTTTTTTTTTTCTTCTGCACTGTTCTGTTTAATGGAAGACTGACGCACATGATGGTGCACTTTGTCTATAGCAGTTAGAACTCACCTGTGGCCTCATAGCCCATGATTTGCTTCCTTGGGAGATCTGTACTTTCTTAACTCTGCACAGGAATGCAGTGGAACCACGCTAGATGTAAAAGGTACCAAGGAATTTATCCTACCATTTTCCTTCTGCAAAAATAGTCCCATGTATGACTATATTAATCACATTTTTCTCAATATTCTGGTGCTGTAGAAATTGGTAGGTGTCTGTCTGAGTACAAGAGAGCTGGAATTTCACACACATGGATTCTGATGTGGATCTTGACTATGGGCCAGATGAGGTAAGATTAAACAATGAAGAATCAAGGGAGGTTACAGCCAAATGGGCAGTGTGTCTTTGAGAGCAAATGCTGTTTTATATGACTATATATTTTCTCAAGATAGCACCCAACTTGTTTGACTTAAAAAAACCCCCATGTTGTATTATTTTGAGGCCTCATTTTTACATGTAACTGGGTTTATAATGGTACAGAGGTCTGTTACAAAGAGCAAAATTAATATCAGAAGCATAACAAAGCTCATTGCAGGAATTATCCATTGTATTCACCAACAAATACTTGTTTTGTACTCAGCTGTGACCAGCTTCATAGGCTTCATATTGACAACCTTTTATTCAGTGGTTTACAAGGAACAATTCCTGCTCCCTGCCCAAGCAGTTCCGTTATGGATTATATCTCAGAGAATTAGATTTTGAGTAGGCTAATAACTCTGTCTGCTCCTGAGAAGATTGTAAAAAGGGGAAGAATATTTTTTTGTTGTTGCTGCAATAAATTGGGATATAGTTATAGTTCTCTTTCAACTGACATGAAAGACAACTGACAAATGTCTAATGCAGACCTGGAGAAAATACATTCCACCATAATGTCCTCAGTCCCCCATGAAGCAATCTTTTGGTTAAGAACAACAACTCAGAACAAACATAACACAAAGATTAAAGGTCTGATTATACTAGTTTCATTTCTTAATGTTCAAGAAATGCACAAAGGATTAAATCATTATGCTTACTCTGAAATAATGCTGTCATTTTCCTCTTTGTGGCCTTCTAGCAAGCATTTTGTGTGAACTAACTGAAGTGGAAAATATTAAAACTGGAACTGTATTTTGGTAGTAATTAATAACTCACTAAATAATTTCAATATCTAGGTGAACTATTTGGAACCAAAGAAAATGCTTTTGAGCCTGAAATGAAACAAAGTTTTATTCCACATGTATTTTAACCAATTTTGTAGGTTTTAGAGAATTGCTTTTACTATGTAGCTGTGCCTGTTTTAACTCCTGTTGCTGTGTTATAATGATATCCTTGACTGATATGGATCGTTATTAGTCTGATGGAAATCCTCGTGTGCATTCTTTCCAGATGGTAAGCTCAGGCTTTTGCTATCTGTGGAAAGTAAGTGCAAGTACTGTACTCCACTTCCTTTCTCACCAGAAAATTTTGAAGTTTTGGTTTTAGTCTCTCATGTCAGAGCAGGATATAAAGGAGTCCCACATCTCTGTTATGCTGTATAGGATGAGGTGATGAAGAGGTACAAATAGAAGTGGGATATCCCAATACATACAGTAATACCATCTAGTGTGATGGAGAGAGCTCTCTATTCTCTCTATTTTTTTTTCCAAAATTTTGTGGCCTTCCAGTCAAAATCATTTTTAGGGAACGAGGTAAAGGAGAGCAGCAGGAAGCCTTTATAGTTGAGGTGCAACATAGGAGAAGACAGTTTTCTTGAAAATTTAATGGTGGCAGAAGATGAGACTTTGATAACCTGTGAAAGAACTAAAAGGAACAATATTATGCAGGAGTTGGTGAGACACAGGTGGACCACTGTTTTTGTGTGCTGCTTGCTGACATGATGACTTGAAAAGTGATTTCTAAACCTTGTTGATCTTATTCACAGAGCCACTGTAACTGAGTCCACCTTCCTCATACAACCTGTGTCCTATCCTCACGGGTTTTTTGCCTGTTCTCTTGTGTAGCACATGATAGTTGGACTTCTATGTGTTCATTTCCGGTACTTTTCAGCTCTTCATTGCTACTTACCTGTTTCTGGGTTTGGTTTTAGATTCCTTTCAGTCACAATATTTTCTTTGCTCTGAGTCGTGTTAGGTTGCTGTTGCCACCACTGCTTCCTGCCTTGTGTGCTGAGACTCCTCCTGTGAGCCAGGAAAGAAAGAGAAGACCTAGGAAAGTAGTGGGAAAATGACAGGGTAGGGAGCAAAGGGAAGAACATCTCATGTCACATTTTTATCTTACAGCGTACTGCCCTTCACAGTTTCTGTGCAATACAATCTGCCTCTTGTGAGTTGTATTCCAGGGAAGGATTTTTCACATGATCTGTTAATAAACCTGCATCGATTCATGAGTGTCTGTTGCAGTTCTCCAAACGTGGCAAAGTTGGTGTTTTGTCATGTATACAGTGGAGGACCTTGTGGGGTGACCTGCTGGTAACCAGCCCTGCACGTGGTCAAGGCTGGGAGGGAACAGGTGCGAGGGCCTTCTCCTGCCCATGGCACGAGGTGAGGGGAGGGAATTACAACAGGCCAGGTCTATGTCACACCGAGGGGTTTATGTTTTCACATTTACAGGAATTTCTTTTAGCCAAGCAAGAAAAAACTAAAGGGAAACCAAAACAAATAGTGATGTGGTTTCAAGTGGGCGTTGATAGACTAGTTCCCCTGATGTCAGGGGAGGAGCTGATGAAGAAAGCTGCAAAATCTGAAGGATGCGTGAGACGTGCCTGACACAATATTGTATGGATTAAAATTAGTGATAGCAGGCTATGGGGCAAAAAAACCCCAGTGAAATATGAGTCCTTGGGGTAGAAGGGAATCTGAGGCAACTGGCATAGAGATTGTAATCTTTCTTTTTCTGCTGCAGGATATACAGTCTTAATTTTAGGCTCTCTTTTGTAGTTTAAGGCAATCGATATTAAAAGCTGACAATGAATGTACATTAGTCTAGTGTAGAGGGCCAAGTATGATGCTAAATATGGTGGAAGGGCTCTGTAGAGTTTTGGGAAAGGGAAGTCAAGTCGCTATTCAGTGTACCTGAAAGGGAACTTTTAATAATCAGGAACATTAAAGCAACTAGAGAGAAGCATAAAATTCTGTGGCAACAAAATAGGAGAGCAATTCTGTGGAATTATGAGTTCTTTGAGGGCTCCTCATGTGGGTTTGACTCTGGCTCTTCTAGGGAAGAGGGTTTAGATGCAAGCCTATATATGCTTTGTTAGTTATATATGGGAAAAAAATAATGGCTTACATTTTTCTGATAAAAATCAGTGTCCATTATCAAGGATTACATTTAGCAGCTCCTGAACAGATACCACGCTACAGAAAGTAAAACAGTACTGTCCTTTTTTGCTCTCTATGTTTGCTCACTGGTGTGTATACATATAGATCAGCCAGCATGGCTTCATGAGGGAAAAGTCCTGCTTGTCAAACCTAATTTCCTTTTATGATAAGGTAACCCACCTAGCTGATCAAGGGAAGCAGTTGATGTATCTTTTGGGATTTCAGTAAAGCTTTCCATACTGTCTCTTACAGGATCCTTCTGGACAAAATGTCCAACACACACCTGGATAAACACGTTAAGTGGCGGGTGAGTGATTGGCTACCGGATGAAGCACAGAGGGCAATAGTGAATGGGGTGACACGAGACTGATGACCTGTCACTAGTGGGGTTCCACATGGCTCAGTCTTGGGACCTGTGCTCTTCAGCATCTTCATTAATGACTTGGACACAGGACTGGAAGAAATACTAAGCAAGTTTGCCATTGATCATAAATTGCAAGGAGCTGTTGAGTCCCTCAAAGGCAGAGAGACCCTGAAGAAAAACCTTGACAAATTAGAGGGTTGGGCAATCACCAGCCATATAACATTCAACAAGGGGAAGTGCTGGATTCTGCACCTGAATGTTCATACAGACTGGGGAGTGAGAGACTGGAGAGCAGCACTGAGGAAAGGGACAATGGCAAGTTGATGAAGGGATTGATGGCAAGTTGAATGGGAGTCAGCAGTGCCCTGGCAGCCAGAAGGGCCAACCGTGTCCTGGGGGCCATCAGGCACAGCATCACCAGCCAGTCAAGGGAGGGGATTGTCCCGCTCTGCTCTGCACTGGGACAGCCTCACCTTGAATATTGTGTGCAGTTTGGGGCACCACAATAAGAGAAAGATTTAAAGCTATTAGAGGTTGTCCAAAGGAGATACAAAGATCGTGGAGGGCCTAGAGGGGAAGCCGTATGAGGAGTGACTGAGATGATTTGGCTTGTTCAGCCTGGACAAGAGGAGACTGAGGGGAGACCCCATTGCAGTCTACAACTTCCTCACAAGGGGAAGAGGAGGGTCAGGTGCTGATCTCTTCTCTATGGTGACTGGTGAGAGGACCTGAAAGAATGGCATGAAGCTGAGTCAGGGAAGGCTTAAGTTAGATATTAGGAACATGTTCTTTCCCCAGAAGATGGTTGGGCACTAGAACAGGCTCCCCAGGAAAGTGGTCACAGCACCGAAGCCTGAGAGTTCAAGATGTGTTTGGACAATACTCTCAGGCACGTGGTGTAATTCTTGGGGTTGTCCTGTGCAGGGCCAGGAGTTGGACTTCAGTGATCCTTGAGGGTCCCTTCCAATACAGGAGCTTCTATGATTCTAATAAAAACTCATGAAAGATATGCAGAGTTTTAAATCTGTTTCAGTGCATATTATAAAAAACTTTGAATCATAAGAGACCTTAAAGATCATCTAGTTCCAATCCCCCTGCCATGGGCAGAGACACCTTGCACTAGACCAGGTTGCTGAGAGCCCCATCCAACATGGCCTTGAACACTTCCAGGATGGGGTATCCACAGCTTCTCTGGGCAACTTGTTCCAGTGTCTCATGACCCTCACAGTAAAGAATTTATTCCTGATATTTAACCTAAACCTTTCCTCTTCCAGTTTAAAGCCATTACCCCATGTCTTGTAACTTCATCCCCTTGTAAAAAGTCCCTCTCCAGCTTTTGGTAGGACCTTTAGGTACTGGAAGGCTGCAATGAGATCTCTCCAAAGCCTCCTCTACTCCAGGCTGAACAAGCCCAACTCTCTCATCCTAGATACAATGTAAAAACACATAGGATGCTTCAGTGTAGCTGTTTGGAAAAACAAAACCAGTTTAGAGAATTACTGTCAGTGTTGAACTTTATTTATTTAGGTTAATTTACAGTCAGTATCTAATTGAGTAGATTTAACTTTAAGGTTTTATTAATAATACAAATATAAATATGATGTAAAACTTTCTTTACCTAGAAGTTATGTATTCCCTGATGGTAAGACTCAGGAGTTCAGACATATGGAGTATGACAGTATTTCATCTATCCTTTTCTGTTAGCGTTAAGAAATACCCGAAATAAACAATTGTGTGAATTTGTGTAATGCTCCGTGACCACAGCGGTGCACTAGATGGCACTGTTGCTTTTGGTTTTACTACTGCCTTCCTCTTTTAAGGAACTTGTTTTAATTAGCTGCCTTTTGAAAACAAACATGCTGTTTCAACAAAGGGTCAGTGTACATTGTTCTGGGCTGCTGCTTTTATGTTTATAGTCATGTAATCAATATGTTGGAAGGGTAATTAATTTTTAACTTCAAGCCAATTGTAGATCAAATACCACTAGAGTTACTGGGTGGAGACAGTTTAATTTCCTTTGAAGCAATGATACTGATTAGCTGTAAAGGGTTTGCAGTGAGTTGCTAGAGATCCAAAAGACCTTTTGCTTTGAAATACTGGTGTTAACTTTAAAGTAACACTATTCCTGTGATACAGATTAATGAGTTGTGGCATAATTCTGATAAAGTTCCTCTCATTTACTTACTACATTTTGTCCTGTAAATTTATGTTTCAAAGCAGCTTTATTTGCTTTGACTATTCCCTTCCTATCAAAGGAATGGTACAAAGTCAGCATGAAGTTGATCAAACTAACTTTCTGCTTTTTATCCCTTTTCTCTCATTATCTGTCTTTGGGGATTCTAGAGGCCCATGGTTAAGGATATGACCCTCCGTACAGCAGCATAAAGGAAGGATAGTGTTGGAAGCTAGGGGATTTTGAAATCTATCCAACTCATGCTTTTGGGGCACACTGGAGTCCTGGCCTCCCATCCCTTTCTCCTGATGTCCTGTCTTTCAGGTTCCTTACTGTAAGATACTTGCTAGCTCAATACTTCCAGTGCTTTCAGCCCCTCCCCTTGATGCTTTCTTGTTCTCTGGGCTAACCTGACTTGATCATGTTTTCATCCATTCTCTCTCTTTCATCTTATTTCTCTCCTCTGTACTTCAGCATTCAAGCACACAAGAATCTCAATGCTCTGCTCTCCATCCCTGTCTTACAACTTTAACATCTTCCTTCTGCTCCTTTTTTACAATCAATAGATGGGCCATTTTCATGGATAGGCTATTGATCACTTATCCAGGTGTCTGGATTCTTTCTGATCTTGTGTCTTTGCTTTCCATTACATAAAAATTTCACTACAGACTCCAACTGTCCATTCCTGGGCAAATTGCAGAGCCTCTCTGCTGTCCTCATCTTTCTTGATCTCTTGGCCGACTTTTGAAACTTTGATTGTTTAATTGGATTTCATGCTGAGTAAAACAATGAGCACTGGTTTAATCTGAAATTCAGCTTTTGTTTTGTCTAACATTAAAAAAAGTAAGGTCAATTTCAAAACAAAAAATATTTCCCTTTCTCTGAAAAAGCCAGCCTCCTGTGTTTTTATGTTGAAACTATTAATTGAATTCAATCTGGTCTGAGCAACAGTTTCTGTCCTTGTGAGTCATACTTTTGAGTAAATCTTATCAATTAATGGGACTATGTTACTGAGCTGTGCTGCAAAAGTCTCTGATTTCTGTTGGAACCAAAAATAGCCCTCAGTATAGATTGGCACAGCCATCAGCTATTGAGACTTGTCAGATTTTTAGCCTTTTCAGGAAGACAAAACATCATAAGGAGGATAACGATCAACAGAGGTTGGGGTCCATGCCGTTACGTTTTCTGTCAGAAATTAATGGTGTGGCTAATAAAGGCAAGACTGCAGTTACCACAGCAGACTGTTCTGTAGACTGTGATCTACAGTTGTTTGTAAGATATTAGATTAAGATAATGAAATTTATTCTAGTTTTGAGACAATCTAGAGATGGATATTTGCAGCATACAAAATGACTGAAAACCCAATTATCATAACCACAAGAAGTAGAAAGAAAAATTCACACTGTCTTCCTGTCTGTCAGTTGTACAGGATGCATTTTTCCAGTGATCTTTCTCACAGTGCTTCAGAGTAGTACTTTTATCAAACTGGACTGGTTTGGGAGTTGGTGGGGTGGCAGAGTAACGTATCTCAGTGTATTTACAGTAGAGGGAGCTGATGTTCAATGCATGTGCCTGTGAGTTTTAGCTGCTGTGCCACACTTTGTGCAGTACATGCCGTTAACCAGTCTGTGTCTAAGCACTGCTGAAGAAACACCTTCTCTCAGGGATTTGAGTGGGATACTTCTGCATCCCTTGCCCCCTGGCTGCTCCCTGATGGAGCTCTCTGGCAGGATAAGTGGCCTGAGAGAGCACTTGTTAGAAGAAGGCACCTCCTGAGGCTCCTGAGCATCAGGTTTGACATGAGGGAGAGACTGGCAGTAGTGCTGGTATAACACTGCAAACAGGGAGCCTCGGTGCACCTCCTCCCTTACCTGCCCAAGTCTGGTGTTTCCATCTTTCCAAAGATCATAACTTCCTATTACACTGCAAACAATATCTCTTTTGTGCTCTTAGATTTGCTCTGCTCCCTGGGTTTGGCCTGTTTTCTGCCTGACCCAACTCAAGAATAAGTGCTCCAGAATTTCTTTCATTTACAGCACTCTCTTTAGAAGCCTAGGTATCTTTCCTTCTGTGGCACTGCCTGGCTGGATTATGCAAGTTATTCAAAGTTAATGGATCAAAGTTAGTTGAAATAGGGACAAAGGAAGTGTGAAACCACTGAATACATATACATTACAAAATATGTGTGATGTAAAATTCATGTAATATTAAGTGAATTTCTTTGGGTAATGCAGGCAAAGAGATTGAAGGATTAGGGTTCCAACAAACCTGACTTCCTGCTTGTGGCTTTGCTGTAGCTCTTTGGTTGAAAATTGTCCTCCTCGTGAGGCAGTTTTCCTGACTTCAGTGGTTCAGCTAAAGTAATCAAAAACAATGAGTTAGGTGAGGAACATTGTCTCGAGACAAAAGTAGGATATATACTTATAAAAAAAGAGGACTCAGAGGATTGCAGACCCGTCTAACTTGTATGCCCAGAGAGATCCTCAAGCAAGTTATTAATTTGCCTTGTTAGCACCTAGAGCCACAGTTCTCAATCTGTTTGTGAACAAAACTTCTAAGCACATAATGTGCTGTAGTACCTTGTTTTTCCAGATGTCTTTATTTAGCCATAAGCAACAGAGACTGACGTAATCACTCTACAGAGTAGTACATTTGGAGAGTACCAAGTTCATCCTTGGCACCAGACTACAGAAAAACAGATATACTAGGAAGAATGAGGAAGAAGAAAGGTAAGAAGTATAGAAAATAAAAGTTATGACTAAAGGTTGAAGAAAACTTTTAGAAATTATGAGATTAAGATGGGACATCTATGCTTAAAATATTTCTGTAGATAAACTGATTGTCATTTGTGATCAGTGCTGGGGCAAAAAGGTGGTGGTGAGTCTCCTACTGAGCAAGAAAGATTTAGAAAGGGAATTCACGAAAACTTTGTACAGTATACAAATAATGAAACCCTGAAATCCTTGTAGCTTGTACAGGTGTTTTTTTAAAAAGAAAACATTAGATAAATGTTTGCCAACGCAGCTTAGGCATGCTAACCCTATCTTAGTGACACGGTATGGAGCAAATAATCTCCTGACATGTCTTTCAGCACTGTATTTCTGTGTAAGTGCTTTGAAATGTATTGATGAAAAGCACTCTCTCCAAGCTGGGTAGTATTTATTATAGTATGTGTTAACATAGTTATAAAGGAAAACTCTTATCTTTGAAATTGATCCTTTGTGCTAATTCCCTGGTCAGCTTTCCTCCTCAGGCCATGGCACTAGGCATTATCATAGCAGGCTGAAATAGCTGTTTAAATGGAGGTGTTTGATTAGAAGCATGAAGAAAGGAAACAAGGAAGCTTTTACAATGACATTTCTACAATGTTTTAGTAGTTAATCACAAGTAATTTTGGTATTAATTTTCTTAACCAGTCTTCCTCAGAGAGACTGATTTTTAAGCTGTAGCTGTGGACTGTGCTACTGGATAATTCTTCATGTTGGACAATGTACAGATGTTATCTTAGGTATCACAGAGGTAGGATGGATTTGCCTCATTTTCAACAGCCTTTTATCAGTTTTCCTTGTCTTGAAGTGTGAGTAATTGTAGGCTAAGGGACATCTCTCATACTCTCTAAGTGTAACCAGGCTATGTGGGAAAATGTATTACACAATTTGTATCTACAGAAAACCCACTCCCAAACTAAGTGTCTGAAGTTGAAGATTCCTTTCAAATACATGAAAAATACAACACTGGCATTGCAAAACAGATAAGCCAAAGCAGCAGCCTCCTCATTCAGATCCCCTGTATCTGGTTGACACAGCTTCCTGCTCAGTTCTGCTTTGCTACTGAACAGAAGTTCCCTTGCAACTGTGCTGTCTGTCACTTTCTGCTTAGATATTTGGAACTTGCAGTACATCTGGGAAGAGAAAAAACACTGGGAAGCATTTCAGATCTTGGAGTTGAGCACTTCAAACAGATGGCTTCTTTCCAGAGAAAGCTCTTCCAGCTTTCAGAAATGCTCCTCATAAAATTGGACCTAGCTATTAGGGGTAGTATATAACTGAGTAAGGGGGGTGGGGAGGAGTGACATAAAACTTGTAGAAAATAGTGTTTAGTACCTTGAGCAGTAAAATCCTTTGATCTCCTTGAAGTCTCTGATTTCCTGATTGTGGCTGAATGTGTAAACAGTGGACAAAGTTTCTATATTCTCATTCAGGTGGGAAAGGAAGTTTGATGGGTGCGTGTTTCTTGTTGTTGTTGTTGTTGTTGTTTTGTTGTTGTTGTTGTTTTGTTGTTTGGGTTTCATTTTTTTTTTTCATTTTTTGGGGGTGGTGGTGGTTTGTTTTTTTTGTTTTTTTTTGTTTTGTTTTGTTTTACTGAAATAAGACCTTACTAGTTTGAAGTTAGGTTGGAAATATCAGAGTGTTGGAAATACCAGAGTGTTATTTGCTCCTCTATGTTGTACTTTATGAATGAGTTGTGAGTCTGTTTTATAGAATCTGCTTGGCAGACTAGTGCATAAGCACAGTATAACAAATATGATCTAAACCAAGCATCTCAATAAGGAAAGACATTTGTTATTGGCTTTCAGTGTGGGCCATTAACCTTCACGGACACCACTTTCTCTGCAATGAAGTTACTATTTTAACACCTGTCAATGTTTTATGCAGTAAAACATGCAGCTATATAAATTTTAATGCAGTTGTGGTAAGTATTATAAGAGCTTTGGAAGGAGGGGGCATGAGAAAAGTGCTGTGTTGATAAAGACTTGTACAGCAGAGTTATAATAATTTGTTTATACTGCTCATCACCATCCAGACTTTATCTTCCCAAGACCATCTGCAGAAAATATTGGGTAGTTATTTGTACACAGAACCTCTATATCCTGATGCCTTCTAGTAATGTGAAGATACGAGAGACAAAAAGGATGAAGTGTTTGGTAAATCAGTTCTGGCAGAATGAAGAACCCTTAACTACTGCAGAGAAATCTAGTTTCTGCCAAATAATCAAAAATCAGTTTCCCTTGACTCAAACTCATCTTTCAGAAGAAACAAAACCCATTTCAAGATGCCCAGAATTGTCAATAGAAAAGAATTCCATTCATTTATCTGAATGGGTTGGCAGGTGCATTTTAAAGCCATTCACTCTCCTAGACATATGACATAGATTTAAACACATTTTAAAATAATTTATTTTGTATTTTTGCAATGGTCTTAAGAAAACCCTGCTGCTATAAATTAATATCAAGATGCCTAGCAAATATATTTTATCATTGTTGTTGCAGATGCACAGGTACTTTTTCAGGATATTTTTGAGTAAACTTAATATTCGCAAAAAGAATTAGTAATAGTCCTGACACAGATGCCCTTATTTACCTGCATTTCATGTAGCAGGTCAGGTTACACCTGTCAATGAGGTCAGTTTGTTTTCGTCACTTCAGTGACATGATTCATGGGAACTGTGTGGGTCTGACAAACTTTTAACCTCTTTCCATCTGATTCACATCTTCCGTTCAAAATAGATGCAACAATTTGGTGCTCAGAGGTGTATGGAAAACACTGGTAGTGCTGGAGCATTTTTACAACTATTGAACTGTTGATCTTTGACCAAAATACTTCTATGCTGTTATGATTCTTGTGGCCAGCTGACAGATGTATCACGTAGGCATTGTGGGAAAAATCCCTCAATCCAAATTTAGAGGTGGAATCCAAATAGAAGTGAAATAGGAAAATTTATTTTAACAGTGCACACCGGGGAACTCTCTGGGAAACACCTGCAGCAGCTCACCCAGCTCGCTACAGAATTTCTCCAGAAGGCCCGAACCAAAGTGAAACTGTAACTTATATCCTATATAATGGCCAATCTTCGCGAACGAAGATTTGGGAAGGGCTCACCCCACGTGTGCCCTCCGAGCCTGCGCAGTGGATTTTTTTAGGTGAGGCACAGCGTGCGCAGAGCTGGCCCCACCGTTTAAGTTCTAAGGTTCATTTGCCACGGCCGAGCAAGCTTGGACAGTGACACTGAGGTCCTTAGGACTGTCTACAGCACTCAGTACTAACTGGAGCTGACCCTGCTTTGCATCCGAGATCTGACGGGATCGGATGGCAGGGTGGCATTTAACTGCCGGGGCCGCCCGTACTGAGACTCGAACTCGCGACCTAGGAGCCGGAGACGGAAGTGCTCACCACTACGCCACGGGACCGCCCAATATATCCTATATAAGTTATAGTATATAACCTCACCACCCCCAGGGTGGTCCAGCCTTCTTGTCCTTGGATTGGGCATCTATATATGGGCAATTTTTGCTGTGACCTTAACTGTAATTGGTGGTTCCCGTTGCCCTGCCAACCCCTATCCCCAGCNATCCTACATATTTAACCATTCATGCCACTGGCTTGTGATGAATCCCCAGTGTATTTTCTCACAGCATGGCTAGTTCTTTAATAGACAAGGTAATTTCAATAGATACATTTTCCATTTCCAACTGACAACGAATGAGGAAGTTATTCAGAGAATTAAATTTCTCTACAAAATGCAAAAGTTACATGGTAAGAGTGTTTTTAACGTCTAATCACGGTTGTCCTTCTTGTAGCAGTAACCTCTTCTAAGGAAACCAATAACATGCTATTGGAGTTGGATGTGACTCACTCCTTATGTCCCACTTGCTGATGAGGGTGTGTTGTCACAGCTTCCCATGTGTTTGCTATCAATTCTGTACCATGACCTCCAACAGGCTGCAGCTCCACTGTCTTTCTTAAATTGCCTTAATATTTTATTGAGCCACACAAGTGATAGAGAATATACTGCTGTTGTCTAAAGGCCTTTTTTCCTTCCTAATTAAATCTCAAGCTCTATTTTTAGCATTTGTGTTCAGTTTTGTGACACTTGCAAAGCATGCCAATTGTCCCAGTGAGCTGCAACCTCATGGCAGCTGAGGTGTCCATGTTTGGTCATGCACCCTAAAGCTTTTGGCAATAACACTTTTCATATCCTAAAGGAGGATATTCAGCTGTCATTTGTGCCAGATAGGGTCTCCATGTCACTTGATAATTAGAACTCTGCCAAGTGTTAATACATAGTGCTTGTGGAAACACAGAGAGCCTCAGAGGCTGGAGCAAGGATGAATTCCCTGTTAAATTGTCACAATGAATGTGAGAAAAGATTCGGCAGATACTAATGAACCCCCTAACGGCATTGGGCTGGGACAAAGTACTTACTACTGAAGCAGAAAAGCATATGGAAACAAGAGGGTCTCCCTGGGCTGACTATGGCAAGGATTTGCCTTCTGCTGAGGGTCTCTCTCTGGCCATGGTGTGTAGTGAGGAAGATGCTAACTATGGAAAGGGAAGCACCAAATAATAGTAACAGCAGCCAGGGAAGCAGCGTTCCTTATAAAATAGAAATATTTTCTCTTCTGTCCCCCAGGAGATCATGCAGTGGCTACAGAAACAGTGTCTTTCAGCATCCTCATTGGAAGTCATTACATACCTGGAGTGTTAGCAAGATGGGGATTGCAAGACAAATTCAGGTTTAGTGTTAGAGCACACAGTTCCAGAGTGAGAGACTGATTTCCACTGGGCTGGTGTCTGTCGAGGCAATAAAGTTGCTCTGAATTCTCCCTGCTGTCTGTGAGATCACAATTTCTTGTAAATGTTTTACTAATCTGTCTGGCAAAGTCCTAACTAAGATTTCCTGCATCGTTGTTCAATGCTCGGAATACTCGGTTCATGACCTGTTTGTTAAAAATAATGGAAATTGGAATTTTCAGGAATAGATGTTTTGCTTAGTGAGTACAAACCCTATTAGGATTTCTGTCTCATTTATCGGCTATGACCTTTTCCTGTGATAGTGTTATCGCTGAATCCCAGAAATGAAAATTTGTGAAGGAAGAGTTTCATGCTTAGGATTAAAATTATTTTGATGTCCTTTTGCAGTTGCTCACCTGTACTGCTTCTGCCACTCTAACCCAAACTGCAACCTCATCACTTATTTATATAAAGCACTTAGGTCTCTTCTTCATGACTGAATTTAACATGAGAGAGAGAAAATTCGCAATATGCAAAGCCTTAGCAATCCAGTGGTAGTGTATCATTTCCCTTGATTTTGAAAAGTTTTAATATTGTTGGATGTAATAAAAATCTTCCTTAATATAAGCAAATTACTCTTAGTGTTTAATAGTTCACTGAAAACAGTTGGTGTGAAATCAATAAGAACATTTCTGTGGGGTGAGGATATTCTTCCCTATTTTTTTAATCTCTTGGCTTTTGTGTAGGGTATCTGTTATGCAATGTTTTGACCATGGGCCACATCCACTGTTAATGTTCCTGTGGGGGGAAGGCTGCCAATGTAAGTCAGCTGCAGATCTGCTGTAGTGTGTACCTGATATAAACAAAATTGCTAGGATGAAAAATTGAGCATGGGAAGCTTGTGATTCTGTTGACCCTTTCAAAAATGCAATATATACCATCCCTGAAAAATCATGAGAAGTAATCAGAGGAATGTGTTACAAATCTGGTATTTAAGTTCAGGCTGTCATTTGACTGTGTTATGCTGGTTTAGACTGAAGACTCTGGTATTAATAGCGGACTGTGGTAAAACCTTGGAGATTTTTTACTGACTTTACAGGAAAATCCTGAAAATGTACTGGAAAATAAATTAGATGTAAACAATTATAATAAAAAATGGATTAGGCTTGTGACACAGCAGAATGTTTTCATCCTTAGCTGCTATTTTCAATGCCTTTTTGCAAAGAATCACAGAATAGTTAGAGTCAGAAGGGACCTCTGGATATTATCTAGTCCAAATCTCTCCCTGAAATATACTTTGTATTGAAACTGAGCATATACATTTTTTGTTAGGAAGTAAATGTGTCTGGAGAAAATGTGTTTTGATGCTGGGAGTGCATGATATTTTGAAATGATAGGTGCATATAAATGCTGTTTGTAATCAGCTGAGACATTGCACATTAAAGTATTTCTGAGTGAGTTAAGTACAAAACGTTCCCCTGAGGTAAGACACTGGAGAAATGAGCTTGTAGTATCTTCTGACTTAACAGTGGCACAGGACAGAGTGTGTTGCAGTGTTTGTGGGGTAGTCCCTTAAAACACTCTTCACAAAAGTGAACTTGTGAATTCAGCAGGAGCCACTTAATGTAAGTGGGAGAAAATGCATGGGAGAAGGCTGGGGCTTGCTCCTCTTGCCCCAGAAGAACCAAGGCCGCTGGGGACTGCAATGTCTTCTTTCTTCAGGTGTCACAGACACAAAGTACCTTGCAGAGATGAAACATGGGATGGATGGCCATGAGGGACACAGGTCCAGGTACCTGAAAGTTCTTGTGGATCACAGCTGATTAGGGACTTCAGTGCTAAACACAAGTGCTGGCATACTTGTGGGGCCACGCACGTACTCCTTATGATGCCTAAATTCCAAGCTTCAAATGTCATCCCAACTCTTAAGTGTATCAAGAACTTTAAGACTCTGTATGGGTGCAGCCTGTGGTTAGGCTTCCTGTTCAAACAGACTGTGCCATACTTGTTGATGACAAATCCTCTGCACCTTTCGTCGACCTGTTAATGGGTTGGAGGCTCACAAACTGTGTGTTTGATTTATTGGTGTAATGTGTATTTTTATGTTTCTGAGTTGTTTCCCCTCTCTCCCACAGTTCCACAGGTTGCTCTTCCCATGTGAGTCAGAAAAAGCATACAGACATGTCAGCTTAACAGTCAACATGAACAGTAATTATGGCACTCAGAGCATGAAGTATTACAATAATTCATTTTAATAACATTTATTAGGTCGTAACAACAACTATAAACATAAGTACCATTCAGCTCTTTGCAGATATATGAACTTACTAACATCAAATCTTTACCAGAATCACATATTCTTACAGGTGTCCCAGACACAACATTAACTTTATTCAGCAAAAGTTCATAAATAGTAAAAATGTCCTCTGTTTCACATTGCAGCGTTCCTCAAGCATGTACATACAAGTTTGGAGTAACTTCTCCAAATCTATGTGTCATAAACTTCCTTAGCTGTTTTAACAACCACAGAGATGATTTTTTTTTTGCCTGCAGCAAAGCCTTTTGTCCTTGAGCAATCTACAATTAGTCTCTCTCTCAGCAGACATGAAAGTTCATTTCTGAAATGAAAGTGGTGATGAAACACAATACAATATTATCTGCTTAAAGTTTGCCTACACACTCTGCCCTCATTATAAATCTTTCAGTTATTACACTGTCTCCCAAGAACAATGTATCTCCCTTATATCTGTTCTTTACCTACACTACCTCTCCTTGAAGGTCTTAAAATGGTTGGCATGCAGCAACGGAGATACTGTCCTTAGGGAGGAGTGTGTTTACAGTCAGTTCTTTTCATTTTTATTATCTACACAGTTATTTTCTTAAGGTTGCTACAATTTATGAATCATGTACATTGACATACATTTTCTGAAATGTTCACAGTGCAGTATTTTGTGGCCTAACCAAACTTTGTAAATGTCATTAAAAATAAACTTTTTTTAATATAAAAATAGAATACTTTATGTGTTTACACCAACAAACCCAGTTCTATCTTATTCTAAACAAGCTATACAGTAGTATGCACAGAATTCCACAGGAACAGAAATGACATGTGATGCTTGCCCTAAAGCTATAGTACTCTTCCCTAATGAACGAAAGTTTTATTTACTATCTCTTTTCAAAATTGTTTCTCTGGTCAAAATTTACAATTAAAAGTAGGTATCATCATTCACTGGATTGTGTGATTCAAAAAGAGGGTAAAGGGGGCTAAAAGCCATTTCTTTTGATTGATCCTCTCTGCTTTTCAGGGCTAGCACAAAGAAGTTATCAATATGCCTGCTATGGCAGTGTCTTTTTAGGTCAGGGCTGCCTCCAACACCTCCGTTCTTTACTCACCAGTGGCAGCAGCTCCACCCAAGGGTAGGTGGCAGAGCTTCAGCTGCTTGCCAAGTAACTGACCAGACAGCAGCCTTCAAGGTTTATTCTCAGAGTGATTCATTCTTTATTAAAAGAAATGGAAGCTTTGCATTTTTCAGGAAGAGATCTATCTATACAGGCTGCTTGACTGAAAGAAATGGTTGAATGTTGGAATAATGTTGACACTAGGAATGCTTTAAGACAGATGATCTTTCCTCTGTTTTATGTACCGTCTGACTACACCAGAGGACTGGTAAGACTGACATAAAATCATAAAATGCTTTGGGTTGGAAGGGGACCTTGAAGGTCATCTAGCTCCAACACCCCTGCTGTGGGCAGGGACACCTTCAACTAGACCAGGTTCCTCAGAGCCCCGTTCAACCTGGCCTTGAACACCTACAGGGATGGAGCATTCACAGCTTCCCTGGACAACCTGTTCCAGTGCCTCACCATCCTCACAGTAAACAGTTTTTCCCTAATATCTAATCTAAACCTACTCTCAGTTTAAACCCATTCTCCCTTGTCCTGTCGCTACATGCCCTTGTAAATAGTCTTGCCCCATCCTTCCTGTAAGTTCCCTTCAGTTACTGGAAGGCCACAGTTAGGTTACCCTTCTCTTTTCCAAGCTGAACAAACCAATTCTCCCAGCCTTTCCTTATAGGAGAGGTGCTTCATCCCTCTAATCATCTTGGTGGCCTCCTTTGGACCCACTCCAACAGCTCAAGGTCCTTGCCGTGCTGAGGACTCCAGAGCTGGATGCAGCACTCCAGGTGGGGTCTCACCAGAGGAGATCAAAGGGGCAGAATCCCCTTCCTGACCTGCTGGCCACACTGCCTTTGATGCAGCCCAGGATACAATTGGCTTTCTAGGCTGCGAGCGCACACTGCCTGATCATGTCCATCCCCTCATCCACCCCAAGTCCTTCTTGGCAGGGCTGCTCTCCATCTGTTCATCCCCCAGCCTGTACTGATACAAGGGGTTTCCCTGAGCCATGTGCAGCACCTTGCACTTGGTCTTGTTAAACCTCATGACATTCCCATGGGCCCACTTCTTGAGCTTGTCCAGGTCCCTCTGGATGGCATCAGGTCTGTCAACTGCACCACTCAGCTTAATGTCATCTCCAAATTTGCAGGTCCCTTCATCTGTATCATTAGTGAAGATATTAAATAACACTCTGGTCCCAATACAGACCCCCGAGGGACACCACTTATCACTGATGTCCATCAGGACCCTGAGTGATTGATCACTCCCCTCTGGGTGTGACTGTCCAACCAATTTCTTATCCATCTAACAGTCTATCCATATAATACATCACTCGCCACTTTGGATGTTGTGGGGGACTGTCTCAAAGGCTTTCCAGAATTTCAGATAAATGACATCTGTAGCCCTTGTCCGTCAATGTAGTCACTCCATCATAGAAGGCCACTAGGCTGGTCAGACAGGATTTTCCCCTGATGAAACCATGCTGGCTGTCTCAAATCACCTCCCTGTCCTTCATGTGCTTTAGCATACTTTTGGGAGGATCTGTTCCATGATCTTCTCAGGCACAGAGGGGAGGCTGGCCAGTCAGTAGTTTCCAGGGTTGTCCTTTCTACCCTTTTAAAAAATGGGTACAGTGTTTCCCTTTTCCCAGTCACCTGGGACTTAACCTGACTGCCATGACTTTTCAAATGTCATGGAGAGTGGCCTGGCAACTGCACCAGTCAATTCCTTCAGGACTCTGCAGTGCATGTCATCAGGTCCCATAGACCTGATAGATCCCCAGGTGGTCATGAGCCTGATCTTCACTTGCAGTGGGAGGGGCTTTGCTCTCCCTGTCTTCATCCTGTTGTCCATCCACTCGAGAAGTACTCGAGGGAATTGAGGCTGCCATTGAAGACTGAGCCAAAAAAATTAAGTACCTCAGCCTTCTCATCCGTTGTTACCTGTTCGCCAGTGTTGTTTATCAGAGGGGAAAACCTTCTTTGATCTTCTGTTTCTGATTAACATACCTGTAGAACCCCTTCCTGTTATTCTTTGCATCCCTTGCCAGGTTCAGTTCTAGTTTTGCCTTGGCCCACCTCACCCGCTCCCAATACAATCATACTTCTTCTCTATGCTTATTTTACTGCACACCATTTCTGGATTTTGATTTCTCTTAAGCCACTTACCATGAGGCTGGCTCTTTTGGCTGCTTAAGTTCTTAGAAACCTTGTTGATGTAGTGCAAAAATCCAAAGTTTCGACCGTGTGGGAGGAAAATACATTTTAAACTCTTGTAACTCATTGTTTAGCCTTGTATGTGAAAACCATTTCTGCACTGCTCGTTATCCTAAAGTACATGCACAATAATAGTCCTTCCAGCTATACTGATTGATATTCTACTTTCTCCTTCATGGCATTAATGGCGAATCTTTGTTCTTGGGTCTGAGCACACATTAATGACAGTTTGTGAGAATTAGCTCTGGATGGTAGCACACCACATTTTCATTTGGTAAGTTGATGCAGTTGTCCAAATGGTTCGAAATTACTGTGATGGTTTATAGAATCCCATACCCTTAAACAATATGATATTGTGTCCTTGTACTAGTGCAACTTGGGCAACAACATAAACATGTGCAACAGTGTTCTCACAAAGACCAGGCAGTAAAAACTAGTGGACAAATATTTTGCTTTTTGTTCATACAACTAAGAATGCATTTTCCTCTATTTCAGACATTCCAGTCATGTGTCAACATCCATGTCTGTGTTGTCTTGTGATGATAAAAGAGAAGGATACGGAGCAATGCACTTCACGTTGACATAAGTAGCATTGACATGAACATAGTGTTCCCCAATAAAAGTGGAGAAGATTGTTGATATATTTGAAACAAGTTCAGAAAATGCTGGACGCATCTCAGGTTTTGGATGCCAGCACTTCAGCATGACTTCATACCTGCCATTCAAATAAAAGAAGTGTTCAATTATGAAATCATATAAAAAGGCAAACCCCTCTCTTTCCTCCCACAGTCTCAATTACTATAATATCAGAATCAGCAGCATTTGCAGAAGGCTCTACAAACTATTTACTTACAGTGGATCAGGGCAGTATTCAGGCTGTAGCAGCCTTCTTCCTTGTAATAAGTAAACAGTTATATCAAAAGAATTTACATCAGGATAAGGTGGCGCCCCTCGTGTCATAAGTTCCCATAACAACACACCAAAGGACCACTAAGAAAACAAAGAAATAAATATTAAGTTGTAGGGTTGGATGGCTTTACATTTCAGTTTCAATCTGGAAATTTTTAAATCTGGTTTGACAGATTTAAGCATTCAAATACATGGATTTTTCCTTTGAAAAGTTATTTTACTGCATTCAGCTTTCTTTTAAGCGGGCTAGTAAATGCTGCAGGGACTTGAGGAGCCACTTAAACAAGAGCAAGAGAATCTCAACTAAGTAAATGAAAGAAAATAAAAGCCTATAGGCCTGCTATTTGGCTGGTATAAATTGACAGACCTCTTTTGAGGTTAATGGACCTCTGCCAGTTTACATGAGCTGATGATCTGGCTAACTGTGTAAATACATACTGAAGACAATATATGTGGTGAAAATTCTATGTATCATTGGCTAATCTGAATCTGTATTGAAAGGAGAGCTAAAATACGAAGTGATCTAGCCAATTAATGACTTCATCTTAACAATTTTTTCTTCATAAATGGCCAGGTAATACTTGAGACTGCTGCAGGCAGTCTGTAAGTATTTATAAAGCCAATAAAGTATTTTTGAGAACTATTAAATGTTACGAGTCTCAAAGTTAACCTGTTTTGTCAAGCTTTCCAGAGCCCCTCCTATAGCAGGGTTCAGTTCCAACTTGGCTCCTTGGAATATCCTTAGTTTCCCTTGGAACAGGGTTAAACTAATTCTTTCCTGAGCAGTAAGAGATAATCAGGTCAACAACTTGTTGCTTTGGGACAAATACACTTTCTGGATGTACAAGCAATCTTTTATTCTTGCATGAACTAAAGTTAGATTCAAATATAAATTTTGATTTGGAGTTAGTACTTTCATTAAATACTAGAAAGATGCCTCAGGCAATATAAAACAAATAAATCGGTGATACAAATATGTTTTTACATTACCACATCTGACTTTGTTGTGAACTTCTGAGTTTGTAAACTTTCTAAAGCCATCCATTTCACTGGCAGTTTAGCTCCTGTTTTATTGTGCACACTGTAGTATTCTTTATCATAGACATCTCTAGCAAGACCAAAATCAGCAACCTTGACAGTGAATTTTTCATCCAACCTAGAGATATGAAAAAGGGTATTATTTGCAACTGAGCAGGCAAGATTTACAGAGGTGAAGGATTATAATGAGTGACTTTTATTTTTGAAATGGCAGATTATGAGTGACTTTCATTGACTTTGAAAGGCAGTACTTTATTATTACATCTTTTAACCAATGTAACAGTGAAATAAAAAGTGCCGGAAAGTATATTTGATACCCATTTAACACAGTGAATGAACTCAGGAAATTACTGATATTGTTTTGATACTACAAATTGAATTGCAGTTATTGTAAAACAATTGCTGTGTATAAAACGATTTTTGCTAATAGCCTATACATCCTGATTGAGTGCTGTATAATTTTTATCACAGCTGTTTCTTCTCCTGTATCCTTAAAAACAGCTCATTTTTATTTCCAAGTCAAGACATCACCTTTCCTATTTACTCGCAGTTTTGATAAGGAGGGATCCATCATTATCTCAGTGACTCCCTCTACACAATACTGTAGTCCTGTAACTAAGGATGTGTTTGGTGTCTGTACAGGGAGAAAATGATGACACAACAAAAGTTCTGCTGAGGTTCCAGCTCAGCCCTACCAGAAGACATCCCTAGCTTTTCTTCTCCTAAGGTTGATGTTCGTTCTCGTAAATACTATCATTGACAAAAACCCCATAGAGCATGGGTGTTGGCATGCTTAAGGCTATCCTTCACCACATGTGCAAACACTTGCTTTTGGGCTTCTTTACAGAATAACACAATCTCAGAATGGGTGAGGTTGGAAGGGATCTGTGAAGATCATCTAGTTTACCATGACCTCCCCTGCTTAAAGCAGGGTTAGCTACTGCAGGTTGCTCAGGACCATGACACCAGTTGGGTTTAGAGTACCTGCAAGGATAAAGACTCCACATCTACTCTGGGCATTTCTTCCTGTGTTTAAATGCCATTTTCTCTATTTTGATTTGTACCTGCTGCCTCTTGGCCTGTCCCTCAGCACCACTTAGATCTTCTTTAGTCTACCATGTCAGGTATTTATACATACGAATAAGATCACTCTGAACCTTCTCTGTGCTGAATGATCTCCTCTCTCTCAATGTCTACACGTGGCATTTCCCTGTCTTGAATTTATGAGGTTTCTGTCTGGACAACTCTGGTCTGTTGAAGTCCCTCTGAATGGGACACAACCATCTGCTGAGTTTACTGATGTTTTAACTAAATCCAGTGAAGGGATTAGGAGGGAAGTTTAATGGGTCAGCAGGAGACAGTTTATGCCATAGCAGGTTCCTGCACTTGTTCCAAGATAGTGGAATAGATTTGAATCCCCAGAGACTATATTTGCATCCTGGCTTCCTTTCTGATAGACATCACCACTGTGGCAGGGGCTGTGCTTTTGAGTGATGGATTACACATGGCCACTGGGGAAAGTGGGTCTTCTCTTGTGTCAGCAGCTTGGCTCTGAAGTGGCAAGCCACGCAGAAGTACAAAAGCAGCCATTTACTGGTCATGTGAGGCATCCTGATAGCGGTTTCCTCCTCACCCAAGAAAGAGACACAGGCCAGAGGGAATGTCCTGTTGCCAGTACTTGGACTTTGATTAGAAGAACTAGGATTTTGTCCAGTAATCCAAATAATTTCTTCTTAAGAAACCTGAAAATTATGCTGCTTGTGGTTTTTTTTCCTCCCTTATAAAAACAGCACTTGTAAGAAAATGTTCTTTTTCAAAGGATGTTCAGCTACACAAGTGTGCATACTTTGAAAAAAGAATAAAAAATCCGATGCTACAGGTTAATAAACTTTTTGCAGTCAGAGTTCCAGTTTTTGATGTGCTAAAAATAAAATCTAATGTTTAATCCTGTACCTCATTAATTCACAACATCGGTGATAAATCAGCGTAATCGTATCGGCAGCTCCTGTATTAGTTAAGTCTTTGTGTGAACTGAACTGTCTGGCTACCCAGACACTAGTAAGATTCTTTGAATGTTAATTTGTGTGCATAGTTGAGCTAAAGTAAACTCATACTCATGTAATGAAAGACTGTCAAGAGGTCTCAGTGGTGTTTCTTTGTGTTCCTGTTTTTCTCACAAAGTTCCTCTGTGTTCCTCTCCCTCCTGTTAGGCGTGGCAGCAGAGACAGGCTGCTCCTGAAAAGGCTGGGTGGAAGCACAGCAAGTTGAGGCAACAGCAGTTTAACTTCCCTTAGGAGATGCCTTTTAAACTCTCTAACCAATGATTTTGAGAGGTTACACTTTCACCTCAGCTTTCTTATTTCTCACGCTCAAAAAAAGCTTATGTGTAAGAAATGAGCCCTTAGCAAGATGAGTAGCTCATCAGTATGCAAGACAAACATCAGTATAATTATGGAGCAATGAAAAAAACACCTTATTTTGACTAAAAAAAAAAAAGCAGAGTCCTGGAAACTTTAATTTATCTCATCTCACTGTCGTACACAGAAGAGTGCGATAATGTGCCTGGAAGATGTTTGTACTTACATACAGTTTCTTGCTGCCAAATCTCTATGGACAAACTTTTTGCTTGCAAGGTATTTCATTCCTTTTGCGACCTGAAGGCCAAATCCAATTAAATCTTTTACTGTTGGATTCTGTAAAATACAAACATTTGTGATACAATAATTGCATAAGCTTAAGGAGAAGACTGCTTTTTGCTGTGACTCTTCAGGTTTCACACACCACCTATCCTGCCATCAGAATGATCAAGACAGGTTGGTGCTTGTGGTGAAACGGGTTTAAGTTTAGGTCAAGTTCTTACCTCCAGTGAGAAAACACACTATAAGAAAACAAAAAAATGCTGACAGCCTCCAGAAGAGTGGAGTTTGCAGCATAAGCAGCGTAACCTGGCCTGGGAAGTGGAACCTCAGCATCACAGTTGATACACAAAGTTCACATATTAAGAGTAATAGCATGGAACTCAACAGAAGGCATGGACTGTGGACTTGGAGCTCATCAGCTAGAGATGACCAAGAAAGGAGATAGTCCTATTTGGTATGAAATAAGGCAAATGAGACCTTAGAAGTTAGCAGAGGAAGATTTTCCAAAATGATTGTTAACTCTTTCTGCTGATCTACACGGTGAGACAATACTGAAAATGTTAAATAGCAAAATGTATAAACATAAACCTTTAAATCTTTTATCCAAATGTATGACTTTTTATGTAATAGTAAGGTTCCCACAGATTTTTGTGTCATTGACATTGCTCCTTATAATTTTCTTCTGTGCAACAATCTTGTCAACTGTGGTCATTATTCTATTTATTTCTGGAAGGACCATGGCACTATTCACAGACAAGGGCTATGGTCTTCGTAGAATGAAAGATACTCAAAAGAGAAGAGGTCCTTACCTCAAAAAGCTTAACTCCTCCAAAAATTCAAGAAAATGCATTTTTTTAATTGTACTGGCTATGGTTGATTGCTGTAGAGCAAGGCAAAATCCTATTGGCTCAGAAGTCACTTTATGTTGTCCTAGCACTGTAAAGGAGGTGAAATACTACAGTATAAAGTGGGCTTACACTACCTGAGGCACGACCTGTGGTCTCATACTTGTCAGAAAGAAATGAGGCACATTTGAGGAATCTGCAGCTTTCCAGTGGAAATGGGGAAGATCTCTGATAAGAGAGTACTTATAATTTGTATAACAATTCCTGTCTTTCTTTAGACACAAAGAAAAAATATTGACAATAAAGGGACTGTGACACTAGTTGGACATGGAGATCCTTTATCTAGAAGTTGGAAGAGCAGATGGTGATGACTGGCACAGCTGTGCTGAAGTCAATAAAGATATGCCAGTTTAAACCAGCAGATGACTGAGCCCCTTGACTTGGATCTCATAAATACATTTGTTTATAAAGAGGCTTATGGATGAGAAATGAGAAATACTTATTGCTGATAATTTCTGGGAAACATTCTGGAGAGGAATTTGAGGGGGAAGGGAAGGAGTGGCAATGCTGTTAGCTGGGCTCAATGCCAGCCTAAGCAAGTGCTAAAACTTAAGGTGCAGTAACAGCAGCAAGTTACTGGCGTAACATAATTATGAGAGCTTATAACCTGTGATATTGGAGCAGGGTGTGGCTGGACTTGCACTACCGCTTGGTAGACCTCACTGTGTACTTACATGAGTCTCGTTCCTAATGAAGTTTCGAAGATCTCCATGTTTCATGTATGGAAGAACAACTAATGGGGATCCTTCATTGGGTAAACAGATTCCCAGGAGTGACAGAACATTGGGATGAGTGAAATCTTTCATGATTATTCCTTCTTTCAGAAACTGAGCTACTTCTTCCAGATCTGTAATCCCTGAGAAACCCAGCAATAAAATGAGTTAATTAAAAGAAACAGAAAAGAACTATAGTTCATTTCTGTACCGCATGTTATTGCACAACAAAGTGATAATGACAGACTACAAACATGCTCCCCACATCCCACATTACAACCAGGTTATGTGCATTGGTTTTCCTGCAATGACCAAATACAGACTGTTGGTGATTTTAATTCCGTTTCTCCTTTTTTTGTTATGAATTATTTAAAACTGAGTAACAACACTTGAGTAAAGCCCTTAATAAATATTGTTATAGCCTCTTCCTGTTCTTCCAGCAGCTCTGCCACTCTTTAGCAATTTAACTTTGAACCCCAAATCTTCAGTACACAGTAGAATAAAAAAAGGACACTGCCTTTCCCTCATTTTCCAGTGTTCTTTTCTTTGTAGAGGAAATATATGGACATTTCATCTGGTGTAAAAATATATACCAATGCCTCATGTTAATCTGAAGTAATTGGAATTGCTCCAGAGATAAATCTGATTCAGCTGCAACTAAGAATCTGTGTTTATGAAAGTATACTTCACTGTAATTTATCAGTTCACCCCAACTATCTTTGGAATTAGTAGTAATGTGTCATTATTAAACATGTAACTCACTATTCAGTGACTTCACAGCACAATGAATTTTCCTGCTGTCATTATCCAGCAATGTCCCATGGTACACACACCCAAAATGTCCTGTGTAAAAAAATGAGCAATATTATATTTAAGAAGTAAAATTAGCCTTCTGGTATTTTCCACTGGGTAGCAATTATGCTTTAAGAAAGTGATTACACTCTATTTCTGTCTAATTCTCAACACTTGTAATGTATATTTTCTAACTAACACATAAAATCATTACATAAAATCACCATTACATAAAATGAAAATTCAATTTTCAACATAATTGGTATTTTTTGACCTAAATGGAGAGTATAAATGACAACAAGCCTGGTGCCACAAATGTTCATGTTTCACGTTCTTGTAAAGACTATGCACATAAACCCCATGTCAGCCCATTCCCACCATAATCTCCTGTGAGACAGGTGTCAAAGGAGGGCACCTGGAAGGGATGGAGAGCAGTTAGGAGCTGACATGACCACTGGATTGGTGGTTCCCAGTGATCTGCAAGCCCATCCAGATCCACTGGTCCACAGGACTGTACAAACTTGATGCATCTTCAGTGGAAAGGATGTCATCTCTTCTGTGTTCTAGTTCCAAACATAAAATGTCTCTAAAGGATGAGCAAAATTTGCCTTCTTTTTCATGGTATAAGCAGTGAAATGAGCTGCCCAACACACAGAAATCCCATGGAATCCTGTGCTTTCCTGTGAAGCAAATGGAGTAGTCTACAGAAACCTACTAGAAGTCATTCTGACCTGTTTGGGAAACAATGAAATTTGAGCTCTGGGCTCATGCATAAATTTATCCAAACCAAATTATGTACATGTAATTGTGGCTTTCTTTCATAGATGTACTATTTACTTGACACTTTTAAAATACTAATATTTGCAGTTAGAAAGCAAAATAGTTTTTCTTTTTAAGTGTGAGTTCTACAGAGAACAAGACTGTCTAATTAATTCTACCCTGTTCCTGTCATAAGTGCTGGTCAGAGCTCAGTTGGCTTTGCTTTTGGCTTGAGGTAAAATTAATACAAATTTTGTTTTACAAAAACAACTGAAATCCCATCAGACCACAGATGCTTGGAGCCTGGGCACAAATCCCAAAGCTTGGATTGGGTGTGTCTAAAATTTTTTTGGGTTTGGCCCATTTCTAGTTATGGAGAAGAAAATTTAAAATGGTTAATTATATCAGCGTCATTCCTGATATTTTTCAACATTTAAAAAATGGGAAATTACTTGGAGTTTTCCAAAACAAGAAAGAAAAGAAAAAGGCCCACCCTTGCTTTGGGGATGATGAAGTGTAATACATAGAAGGGAAACACACTAACTGACTGCAGAAGAGGGATTAGGAATATACTTTATAGCCAATTTTTTATCAGTATTCTCATAGTCAGCATGAGATCTGTCATGCATGATCTGCAGAAGTACTGAAAATACAGTTTGTACTTTGGTTGCTAATAGGTACTCAATTGTACAGATTTAAATAAATGTCCCTAAAAGAAATACTGGCTTGGGCTATGAAAGATGAAGGGAACTTGCCTATGGAGATGTAGAGGAATAGGAATGATGAGAGCAATTTAGAAAAACAGGGAACTTGCTATATCAGGGACAAAACAAAGGGGAAGTGAATCAAGACCTACATATTCCTGCAGCTTGAGAGAGGCATGAGGGAGGAATGAGGGGGAATGGAGAGCCTTTGCTGGGAGGAAACAAACAGCAAATTCCTCAGAGCTGGAGGAAACTTGTGGAGGGAAAGGGATGTGGGAATTTCACCTGGCCCATGGGGACTTTTACTGAATGTACTAGTGACTGCAGGAGTTTCCTGTGTCATATAGCAATCCTGACAGATCATAGGCCCCAAGTTTAAGGCTGCCTGTGCCCCTGACTCAGTATCCTCTGCCATTTAGGTTCATGCCTTAGGCTTTGTGCAATATGCTGGGGCAGATTCACTCCTGCACCACAGCCTCATGGATTAGAATCCCCAGCTGAGTTTTTCTGTAGTTTGGAAAAGGGTGAAGGTGAGACAGCTGAGGGGGAACCAGCAAGCCTCTGAGTTCAAAGGACCCCCATTAATTGGCAGACTCCTTCCTCCTGATGACATCTTCTCCATGTGATAAAATGCACAGTCCTTCATTTGACTTGAAAGGAGAGCCCCTTGGTTCCCCCTTTGATTCAGTGCATGGGATGCAGAGCTATAAGAGGTAAAAAGCTTGAAAAACCTCTGTGTAGACACCTTATTCAGAAGGGTTTGTAATGAATGAATGTGGAAAAAGCAGAGCAGTTTGCAAGGTAAGAGTTGCAGTACCCACCTCTTCCTATTACTTCGCTGAAGTGCACAATCAGGCTGTCAGCACCAATAACCACATGCTGCACTTCTTTGACCAGGTCAGGGTTTAAGGCACTGATGTCAATGTGGACATTAGTCTGGAGAAGTGGACTGGCTAAATCTGAGTCTCCACTAGACAGAATTGGGGAGAGGTCAGAGTGAGGATACTGGGCAGGTCTGCATGATCCATTCTGAGACATGCTTGGAAACTGATCTGCAAGATGAACAGAAATTGTTATAAGCCTTACAAACTTCTTGAAAAATGAGTTTTATTGCATTAGTAAGCAAAGTTTGCTTTTATCAGTTTAAAAGTGGCTTGGCTTTGTGGAAGTTTTGGTCACAAAGGGAAAATGAAAATATGCATTGGTAATCTGCCAGACCCCAGGAAAACCATGTCACTAGAAACTTTGGCTTTTCACTGCTCTACTTTTATGAAAGTAAATGGCAAAACTTCCTCTTTTCTGAGGGGATGGAATGAATATTTGTCACTTCTTGCCAAGTAGAGGTTATAGCATTTCTAGTACTGGGAGTAACAAGAATAAAACGGAAAAATGACAGTAATATGGGAAGAGGAAATAGTGAACAATTAAAAACATGAAACCTTTTGCTATTGTCATGTTCTAATTTGATAGGGAACTTTACATTTCATGAAGGTTTCCAAACTGATGGTGACTAGCTGTATTTATCCAATGGTAAATATTCAACCAGGGAAATGCCTAAAGGTGATTCATATCCTGTAACTGCTGAAGATAATACAGTTGGTGCTACTCATGAAAATAACATGAGGCATCTGATATAGAAGAAATTAAAATATTTCAGTAAAGCCAGGAGTATTTATTTGAGATTTTTTTTTATCAACAGTATATTGTTCAGACATTTCAAATTGGTTTTGTTGAAAAGATTTTTTCTAGTATTTTTTGTGACTGAATGAAAGAACTAAGTTTAATTTATGCCAATTGCAGTCTGTAATGATTCCAGTGGAGTCAATGGGCTGAATTTAGTCCAGGGTCAAAGACACAAAAAAAAGTGAATAAATTTAACAACAGAAATTGTACAGACATGCTTTATATATGTCTGTACAAAACTTGGGACCATTTCTTACAGTGTTGTTATCACTCCACTTGCTGAGAAAAACTCTGCTCTTCAATCTAGAAGCAAAAATACTCTCTCTTATATTTACAAATGAGTTTATTTGCGACTAAGGGCAAATATCTATTTAATAATTACAGTAAAATAATCTAGACATGGGTGCAAAACAATTTTTTCAGCTGCTACATGTGAATCCACATTTTCTAATGTTTCTGTTGTTGTATTCTTTGATAGGAATTGACATAAACATTGCTAGAGAGACATTAAGTGAACACATCTCCTTCGCTCCTCACTGTGCTCTGCCAGTGCAAAGTGGCCCCAGGACCACTGTGGATTTACCTTCCACCAAGGATTTTTGCACAGTTTTGTCTTGTGTATCACTTTCCCTTCTAACCAGTAGCACAGGCTTTCCTTTTCCTTTGGGAATTTTTCAATCAAGAAACTTCCTGTATGAGCTGGTGGCAGCAATTAAAGAATGATAAGGGAAGCTGGGAACAGGTCTCTCTCTCAAACAGCTCTGCGACTGGGGATTACAGAGGTGGAATAAGCACTTGGAGTGATTTCTATTGATTTGTACATGGCAGCACCTGAAATAATGCAAGACTGTCTATACCAAGACTGACACATATCTGTGATATCCTGCATACCATAATATGGTAACTCCCAATAGTTAAAGGCTTAGTAATGGTCATCACAGAACATGGTCTCCACATGTCTTAAAGGAGGTGTTCAGCCTAATATGGTATGATAAATGTAGCACATCGTCTTCTAAAAAAACACCCACTTTAAAATGGTGTTGTACAGTACAAAAATGTGTTCACCATAGGATTATTCTTCCCTAAGACTGGCATCATGGCACACATGGACCTCCAATCAATTTGTAACAGTCTTCATACCCCTTTAGTTTAATTTTTAAGACTAATATTTGTGCATTTTACAATGTCCTCTTTTACAAGAGGGGCATTAACAGACAAAAGAATATCAGGTTACAAAACTCTATGTCCCATGTTGGGCCAACAGAACTGCTTTACAGTGACTGCTTAAAGTCACTGAGACATACTAAACCTACACACACTTGATGTTATAGTGTGATGGACCTCATGATAACACAAAATCATTACACCCACTTGCTCCTAATAAATAGTGGAGCATACTTAGAGAGTTTTCACTAGTAGCACTTTATACATTCCTCCAGCCTGCATAAAAGTAAAAATCCTTTGCACCTTATTCTTGGGAAGCACCTGAGAATTTCAGTTAAAATAGCAAGCCTGTGAGCATGAGTCCCAAAAATGCAGACACAGACAAACTAGATGAAAAATTGAAATTAAGATACTGATCCAAATAGCTATTACCTGAAGACATATGAAAATTAAGATATATAAAATATCATCCGTGCAGATTCCTAATAGAGGTGTACCTTCTAGAAAAGTTGATCTGTAGTCTACAGATTCGCTTGAAACCATTTCTGTTGTTGGACTTACACTCCTTGCGCTCACCAGCCTGTCCAGGTGAGGAGTGTGCACTCTGCCATCATAACGCACTAGGTCGCTTCCGAGATCTGAAGGGACAGAAGAAAGAAATATTAGCAAAGCCTCATGTTGTCAGTATGCCAATATTCATTTAGCTATTTATTCAAATCTGTATGTTCTGCTCTGCTGGGAAGAGGGTCAGGGTTGCTATGCCAGACGTGTGCAGGACCTGAACTTGAACTATTTGTACAATGCAAGATTTGCTGCAACTTGACACACTCTTTGCCACACTTTGAATCCTGTAGGGCCAGCTTCATGGTCTGACTGTGATACTGCATCAGAACAAGACTAGGTTATATACTAGCTCCCCTCCTCCTCCCACCCTGCATAGTGCAGCAGCTCCCACTGGAAGGAAACTCAGACACAGAGGCCAAGGAGGAGTCAGAGTCTGACCAAGTTCCCAGTTTGGGTGAACAAGAGACCAAGACACTGCAGAAGTCTGTGTCTTGTACAATTCAGACACAGTCTGGAGGACTACAGAGCAGGTGGATAAAGCTGAAGTACTTGTGATACCATGCAAATAATTTACTTGTCCACTCTTCCAAAGCTGATTGGGGAAGAGAAGTTACTAAGTTTTTCTAATAGCTCAGACTTCCTTCAAAATCCTTTTGCTTAAGGCATAATGTGGCCCTTCACCCAGCTCAGGCAAGAGCCAAGCACTGAAGTGCAACTAAACACTGGGACTTGATTGTGAAACCTCTGCTGATGGGTTAAAATGGGGCATTGCATGGCAGTTAAGCAATGCATAAAATCATGTCAGTTTTTAAAATCTATGATATAATAATGGAATTATTTGATGGGATGGACTATGATGGACCTTTAATTTGTTTCTTCTTCCTTCTCCAGAGGAAAAACACCAAAAAGATAAAAATTAAAACTGATGTTGAAAGTACTCCAGCAATTAGTCCCGTGAAATTCTGGTCTTGCCGGATCAGCACTTTTCCAATAACTGTTGATAAAACTTCTTGCTTCCACTGAAATAACAAAGAAAGAAAATAGTGTGATTTCAAAAGACAAGAACTAGATTATTAGTACTAAAGTATGAGCTGATATGTCTCATATGTACTAAATCTTGATTTTTTGATGCTGTACTGAGGTAGGACACTGGGAATGCACATGAAAGTAGATCTACATGTTTCTGTCTCATTGGCCACTTTCAAGAGCTCTGGAAGTGACACAACTACGTGTTTGATACACCACCTACACAGCATACACTCACACACACTCTGGATAACAGAGTCCCACTGTTAACAGATGTTAATTCAAAGTGTGAAATTCATACTTTTATTCAAATGGTGCATGGGAATGTATGGGTCTGCGGATACATGGGCTGAGATGCACATTCAAAAAAATAGCCCAACTGTCTTTAATATGTGTCCTTCTGGCATAAATATGGTGTAACATCAAATTCACTCTCTTGTTGACAGTGTGCCTGCATTTTAGTTCCCAAGGTCATGTGAGCCTGTCCCTTGCCAAGTTCTACTTGTTGACAGTTTAAAGCAACAAAACAAACCAAAAATTTAAAAAAAAAACAACCTTAAAAATCAACAACCAAACAAACACCAAGCAGCTAACAGCAAAAAACTGTTTTAGGTCACACAGCACTAGCTCAGTCAGCTGGAATGCATTTGGCCATCTTTTCTCTTCCTCCTGTGGAATTCATTCCTCTGGGTACTGTAATGATGGATTTGCCCGTCAAAAGAGCAAATTTTCTTCTTCGCTGGGCAGACTACAATTTCTGAGTCTCCTTGCCAGTAAACAAGCAGAAACCTTATTTAACCCCTTTATGTTTTGTTCTTTTCTATGCATGAAACACGGCATGGATATCTGTCTTAGAGTTTAAGGAAATATCACATAGTAGAACTGATTAACTGTAGTGTCAGTCCCGGATGCATATATGAAAATATGAAATACAAACTGAATGCAACCTGTGCACAAGTACTGTATGAAAATAGGCACTTACAATTCTAGGAAACATACACCAGAAGAAGATCTGCATCTAATTTTACAGTTTGTCTGATGTATTCAAGAAATGTAATACTTACTTTAAAAAATAAATTATTACTGAAAGAAATTAATCTTTACCGTATTAATAAATCAAATTAGTTATTGCTATTTACTTAGTTTGTAGTAGCACATAGGACTATCATTCACAGCCCAGTATCCTGTTGAGATGAATGCCATAATGACATAGAAAAAATAGATCATCCCTGTTCCAAAGAATTTACCTAGACTTTGATCCTAATCAGACTTACATGACTGGAAGTCTTCACTGTTCTCAGAGAATCAGAGTCCAGTTTCATAGCTCAAAGTTATTCCTATTCCACTGTGGTTTTCCTTTTTTATATATTGAAAAAATACAAAGACACTGAAAAATTTGTGTCTTATTCTATGAACCAGTATGTCTATGATGTAAATTTGCAGTAGCACACTGTATGATCACCTTCAGAAAAATGGTCAGCTCAAAAATTTGTCCACAGTGTTTCCTTCTTACATAAAGAATTGAAATGAAATTATAAAAAGCAGACAAAAAAAAAATTTCAGGAAGAATGTGACCCTCTTGACTGCAAGAGAATTTTTTTGTTGAAAAAAGGGATTGTGAATTCCAAACTAAACCTACTTCATTATAGTTTCCCATTATTCCTCATATGTTTCCTCTTGTGTTTGGATTAATAACTATAATTTTATTTCTGTTCTTAGTTCAGGTCCTACTTTGAGCCTAAGCCTCCAGAAAGTCTCTATACAAACAGGTAATAACAATAATGATGGTAATATTTATTTTAAAATAGTTCATATTATTTGAATTTCCATCCCAAACAAACAGGGATAGAGATATTTTTGTAAGCACAGGCTTAGGCTTAAATTCAAAGTTTATTGCTTCAATAGTGACACTGTGAATGATAATAAAAATGGCATTAATATCTCATGTGTGATGTAGTTGCCTCACCTCTATATTTAGCTCGCTGTTGGATTTCAGGAGATCGCTGGGAACTGTGCATAGAATTGATTCTGACTGCAGGAGGAGGTTTTCGCAGCTTTTATTTCCAACCTTTAGCACCTCTCCTTTAACAGCTTCTGAATCAATATAGTTTCCCTTGGAAAAAAAATCAATTTCATATTACATAACCATCTCATAAAAGTTAAGGAGTTACAAGCTTGGAAAATGCTTTTACTGGAAAAACAATTGTAAAATAAAAGACTAATGCAAATTTACAGTGTCCTTTCAATACTCATGTATAAGGTTTTTTCATGTAAATGGAACTTTGACAGACAGGCCAGAGTGGGATGATAAAGTTCACTGACAAATTCTGCTGTCACTAATACTCATACAGCCCATACAACTGCTAAAAATGTAAATGCCTGAGGGATAAATCCTGTTGGTCCTATTTAGATTTTTCCACAATTTCTGCAAGAAAGGATGTAATGGTGTTGTTTACACAATACCGGCATTATATTATCCACAAGCTAAGGGCATCTCAAACATTTTGTTTTGCAAGTAGTTATGGTAGCAGAAGTTTTCAAAAAGAAGTAATTAATTATAATAATACACGGATCTGTTATACTCTACAGAACAAAAAGGAAGAAACACTAGTGAAGATGAGAGCATGAAAAGTGCACTCCCTACTCAGGAAACTTGTTTTCACATCCAAGACTTGGATGAAAAATTATTACTTCAGGTATTATGATAGTTGCATCCAAAGGCAAAGTTCAGGATCTTTGGTGCTCAGGAGTGCAATCAGCATTTAAGATGCTGCCTTACCCCATGTACAGCCCAGCTTAAGATGAAAGAAGAGGCATATTAAGTGGGATTAGAAGGGGAGAAGGGAGTGTGAGACTAATACAGGCTATTTATATGAGTTGGATCTGGGAGTTCTCTGTGAGAAAAGAGGAAGGCATCACAGCTGCCATGGCTATGAGGTCTTGTATATTGGAAAGGAAACAAGAATCCCATTCTGAGAGGCAAAAAAATCTTACTTTGACATATGTTTTAGATCTACTGCAGAATGAGACTCACCACTGGGGAAATTGTAATAAACCTACAGGAGAGCCAGCTAAATGTCCTATTTTGACTGGCAAAGCCCCACCCCAGGTAAATGCTTTTTAATTGCTGTCCATAGAAGTCCATTTTGTACTCTATCTTCTGTCTAATTGGAACCATTCTGTTTGATGTTAAGTAAATATTCAATGGGCCAGGAAGCATGTGATTGACTGCTTATGGCTTAGTAATATGGAGACTTGCTGCAGAGTGTGAGTTATTCATGTTCAAATCTTTCAATGATGTATCTCAAAAGACTTGATTTTAAGTTTTCCATTTTCAGGATAAATATATTATCCTGGAGAGTGTGGTTGAGTGGCCTATTCTCCTTCTAGACCAAAGCTTAGAATTTTTTTCTCCACAAAAACTGATACTGACCCAAATGGAAAAGAAATCATACTGATGTTTCCTAAGGTGGTCCTTAGCCAGTTCTAAAGATGATGGTAGCTGTTATGTACTGCTATTACCTTTATGTTACCATTAATATATTATAGTTTCAAATATATTCGCTATGATAGTTCAATATATTAGGAGTTTCAAAACTCAGGAGTGGTTTTGCTGTTCTCAAGACAACAAAATTTGCCTATGATTTTAAGAGAAGGAAGAAACTGGCTCCTGTGGGACCTAGGGAGAAAATATTTCCTCTTTTAAAATGTATATTTCCTCATGTTTGGTGAGCAATGCCCTCATTACTGAACTGAGTAGCTGTTGCAAACCAATCTGATAGCTCAACCACCTCACAACATTAGAGAGCTGGGAATAATTTGGGTAAAAGTCTAGAAACAGTAGAAGAGCCACAAACTAAGGTGTGGAAATTTTGAGATTGGTGTAAGAATAATTTTTGAGGTTCCTAAGCAGAGAGAATGGGCTGACTTGGGAAAAATGAGTTACTGCAGCTGCAGAGGTTCCTCTTCAGCTTGCTCAAAAATAATACGGTTTCCATATTGCCCTCTTTTGGACCACATATTGAGAGTAACATAATTTCCTATGCAATGGAAGAAGATTGACAATACAGTGACCTGTAAATAGGAAGAAGAGTTTCTTAAGATTGTCTCATAAAGAATGCATTGCACTGGCTTAGGAACAGAGTAAATCTTGTCTTACTCAGAGTTTTAAGACAGAAGTGCCAGAGGACAGCCAAGATCTCAGATGTGCTGTTTAACATGACAATTGTGCTATGCATTTCTCTAGTGGAAGACTTATATTTATAAATACAATTTAGTTACTGGTGGTCCATGCCTCGGCCTTCTCTGGAATAACGCAGAGTCCCCGCACCAGCTTAGTGCATAAGGAGAACCCCATAACAGGACAGGCCTTGGACAGACTGAGGAAAGATGCAGTTTCTTTTCTTAATTATTTTGGGTTTTTTTTCACAGTTAGGATGCATGAGGCTGTCAGCAGCCCAGCTTGCAGGTCTGGGTCAGAGGCTTCTGTGGGAGGCAGGAAATGGACTCTGTCCTTTTCAGCAGACTCAGGTGTTCCCACTGTCCCCAGCAGTGAAACACCAGAATTTCTCCCGCCCTGACAGCTTCCCATGTTGGCAGGAGATGGGAGCACTTCTCAAGGGGTGTCTTCATGGTGTTGAAGCAGAGAAGTGTCTCAAGCCACTCTGTCATGACCCCTCTGACTCAGGGATGGTGGGCACCAGGAGACTTCAAAGAGCCACGTACTTGGCAGAGGAAGAGAGTGATGATGTGGGACCTTGAGAGGCTGGCACTGAAGACAAGGAGGACTGACATTTGTGGCACACAGTGCCCTGTGTTTTAAATAGAAGACCTGATGTTTTCTTGTGTGTAACATTTTCTTACAAAAACATCTTGTGGTCATCGGGGGAAGCCAAACAGAACCTTTCAATTGGTACCCACTGTCATTTGATGAAAGCCAAATATATGTCACACTAGATTAGTCAGATTGAAAAACTTGTGATAAAAGCTCCCTCCACCCCCCTGAAACTAATTAAGAAAGAGATAAAAGAACTTTGGTTTGGTAGAACAGACTGTTCACTGAAGCAAGCTGCCATTTAATTTCATGCTGAGCTTGCTTAATTACTGCACAAAATATGATCATGAGGCATGTCAACTTGTGTGTATTTTTGAATGTGGGTATGGGGTGAAGGAAAAGTGTTGCCAGTATGGCTTGTAATGATCTTTTGGCTCCTAACTATAATTTATGAAAGTTGCCTCACTGTTTTGATAGAAGCACCCCACTATAACTAATTCTATTTAGAGGAAGATGTTAAATTGGTGCTTGTCCATGCTTTGTTCTAGGAGACCAGTTTTCACTAATGCTATTCTCCAGCTAGTTGCCAGGAAATAACCAGGACATTAAGCTTAGGGAGATAGCTGTGTTGGGTGCCATGACTACAGGTCAATACTACAAAATTGTGACTTTGATCACTAAGACAGTCCTCAGCCAGACTGTCTCATCCAAATGGCTTCTTCCCAGCAAAAAACAGCACCCAGAGACTTTTTCTTCAGGGACAATACAAGGTTCAAGAGTAAAAAAAGAAGACAGTTAAAAAAACCAGCTAATTTTTAGCCCTCAGTCTCTGCGAAGATTATGGAGCAAGTCCCCGTGGAAACACTTCCAGCCAGAGGAAGGACAAGGACATAATTAGGAACAGCCACCACAGGTTTCCCAAGAGTGGATTTTGCCTGACCAGTCTTCTGTGAAGAGATGACTGGCTCTGTAGATGAAAGGAGAGCACTGGACAAGAGTACCTTAGTTTTAGCAAGTTTTGCAACACAATCTCTTCTAGCAATTAAAAAAAAATTAGGATGGTATGGACTGGATATATGGTCTAAAAGGTGAGTGAAAAACTGACTGGACATAGATCAGATCTTAGAATTCTAACAAGTGGCATTCATCAATGGCTGATACCAGGACCAATACTACTTAATTTTTTATTGCCAACCTGGACAAAGGGATAGAATGCACTGTCTTTGAGCTTTCAGATGAAAAATTTAGGAAAATTACTCATATACTGGATCACAATGTGAAATGAGGCAGCAGTATGCCATCATAGTGATGAAGATTCAATACACATTTTATCAGCAGCAAAACTAGTAGATTGAACATGGTTGTCCTCCTCTGGTCAGCGTTTGTGAGGCCACACCTGGAGAACTGTGTGAAGTTTTGAACTCCACAGAACAAGAGAGATACTGACAAACTGGATCAAGTACAGCAGAGGGCCACTGAGCTAGAAGGGGAGCTGAAGCATAGGATACACAATGCAAGGTTAGTGGAGCTGGGTTTTTTAAAGCTGTAAAATCTCCATTCCTGGAGATTTTCAAAACTCATCTAGACAAGGCCATAGGCAACCTGACCTAATTTTTAACTTAGCCTTGTTTTGAGCAACAGGCTTAGACTATGAAGACCTCCAGAGGTTCCTTCCAGTCTATGTTATCTATGATTCTTCTCAAACCTCTTTCCAACTGGTTGATCTGCATGACCTGGAAAATGCTGGAAAACACTGCTGTCATTGCATAGAGGCACTGAGCCATGCAGCAGCTACGTATTCCCAGATCTCCGTTGACCCGCACACCAGAACTCTTTCTAGTGTTTTTCCATAGCTGAACATGAGAATTGCTCTGCATTGAAGAGTGAGTGCATGGCCAAGAGCTCCAAGTTGAAAAAAAAATTAAAAAATAAACCAGACCAATTATTCTTTGGTATTTTCCCAAAACACTTTGCAGAGGCAGATTAATATTCAGAGTTTACTGGAATTCAGCATGGCTGACAGGACATCTGAAGTAATCCTTCTGATGTCTTGCAGTCCTGAAGCTGGCCCACTGGACCATCGTGGAGTCAAAGGCCTCAGGGTATCAGGATTTCTTCACTGTGATAAGGGAAAAGTTTTGGCTTACAGAACTATGCAAGAGCTACACAAAGAGACGACCCAAGCATTAAGACTGATTCTCTTCCATAATGCATATTTTAGATATTTATATGAATTATATGTACATAGCAATAAATTTTCACAAGCATTCATTGTAAACTAGAAATACCAATATTTATACCTTTTCTATTTGATACTTTTAACTCAGAAAAGCACTAGGTTTCAAGAAATCAGACTCACAACTTTCTCTGTAGTACTGTAGTACAGAGTGGCCTGTGCCTGTTAGGGCCCCAAATTCCTAAGAGATGTTTCTCAGTACCATGTAGGCTATTCTCAATGCTCTTCATTTGAAGAGGCATTCAACACCAACTTTGCATTTTTCACGGGTCCATAAATATTTAGGCTACAGCAGTGACTGATCCTCATGAGTGACTTTGTGCACAGGCCAGAGTTTCCCTCAGCTCAAGAGAGCCAAAGCTTCTAGGCCACATCTTTTGTAAGGAGGGACACAAACCCATGTGACAGTAAGAGCTGGGACTCACATGCAGGCCACGTACTTTAGGCTCTGGGCTGCTGGCCATTTTTAATCCTGAACTGGTGACACAGCTCACTGCAATCTGAAGCTGATGCAGCACAGTCCTCCCACAAGGACGAGGAAAGCCCCTCTCCCGCTCCACCTGATGCCAGCAACCTGGCATACATATCTTTATTTTCAACTCTGCATCTTTTAAGTTGTTACAACTGGGAGCTTGGGTGAGTGCAGTACCGAACACAGTGCTCTCTTTATTTCATCAAAATGTCTGTTCCACGCTGCACTGCTGATATGCACTTGTGAATAATTGAAAAACTTATTTCAGCATTTCTTACCTTAATTTCCAGAACATTTTGGTTGCCTCTTGAGATGAACACTGGCTTTTCAAAATGCTTAAATACAGGATTATTTACGTAATCAAAATCAAAGTACAGGGAGCTGACACCATCAAAAATAAAGAACACTTTGGTTACAAAGGGTGGTTGGAGATTGAAAACTTTCAGCGAAGGTGTTGTACAGCAGATTATCTCTGAGCTAGAGCGGTGGCTACATGCCTATATGAAAAAAAAAAGAAGTAATTGTAGTATGTGTGTGCATAGGAAGTCACTGATTAATGTAAGTTTCTTTAACAATACACATATATTGAAAAAATAAACACCAAGGGCCTTGTTCTTTAACCAAAGCAAAATCCCGATCAGCGCAACACAGCATTTATGTAGAGCTGGGAGAAAAGTATAAAAACTTCATGTCAATGGTGTTTGCACTCTTGTTGAGGAAATGTTCAAGTAAACAAGCTTCCTGGCCTGATTGTTCACAGCACTTTTAAAGTAAATATTTTGCAGATAATTAATGGAAAACTATTTCCAAAGCCAAGGACCATCAGGAGGCTAGCCTGATGTAATGAAAAGCTCACCCAGCCTACGTCACAGTGACTGCTACATGGATTTCTCTTCCTTTTTCACTACCAAAGCAATAGTGAGGGACCAGAGGACAAAGTAAAAGCCTACAAATTTGACTGAAACAGCAGAAAACAGAAGTAAAGCACTGTTTACCAATGAGGTAGCCAAGTCGCTATGTTTCCAGAAAGGCACTATGGACTCTTTGAGAAAGTGCTTTAGAGCCTAAGCCACTGTGGATTCTGGGCCACAAAAACTCAGCAAAGGGTATCATCTTTCTAAAAATGTATATGTAAGGCCCCAGATGTATGGCATTTGGTTCACAGTGTCATGCAAGTGCCTGCTGAGAGCATTGACTGTGGGACATGCTTTGCACCGTATCTCGGACCAGCAGGGATGAGGTGTTTGCTACTGACTGCAGTGCAGCAGTGGCCTGACAACGGGCACGAAGACAGACTTGCCCCTCACTCTGCTGCCATTCCTTGTGAGGGCCTTCTCTAAGGGAAATCTGCTGGTGCACCTCATGTTCAGAAGACTGGCCAGAGGATGCTTTGTGCTATGGGGATACGATCCAGTGGGAAATGTCTGGCCAGGGTGCTTCCCTCTATCCCACACTGCCTTCACACAGGACTTGTCTAAACTGCCTTTACAGTCAGCAGAGGGACAAAAGCTCATCTAGAGTGGGTTTCATCTGATCCATTTCAGACAACAGCTTTAATTGGATTAACAGTGCTCTAGAGGACTCAACTCTCTCTTGACTGTAAAGGTTTCTACAGGACTACTTTGCTTATAATGTCAACAGCACATCTACAAGCATCAGTGGGAGGCACGGTGGATGCTGGGCAGGATCATACAAACTGCAGAGTGGCTTGTTTGTGATTGTATCATTTACTCCCTTCTCTGTGCCTCCCTTTCATGCTGCCTACCATGGACATGGTTGAAGGACTTCTGGCACAAACAAAGTTGCTTCAGTTACACAGAAGTATTTCTCTTCCAACTGTACAAACCTTCTGTAAGTAGTTCCCTGTATACTGTGCCCTGACAGCAGGTTAGACTTTTTCTTTTTAAAAAAAATATAAATGCTGGGCTGACAGTAGGAATGGGGCTAAGGTCCTAGTCTTAGTAAATCTTAAATTTGTTCTACAAGAGACTTCCCTGGAAAATCAGTAACATTGTTGAACACCTCCGTGTATCCAGAGAAGGCCAAAATGTATATTGTTTTGTTTTTCAAATCGAATTGGTTCATGTTATAAAATGCTGCCTGAAGGAACTGTGAAATTAGTTTAAATTAATGCAATGTAATTTTGCTGGTTTAAATTGAGTTGAGTTCAGCACTCAGTTAACTAACTTGCTGCAGTTCTCAGGGATGCTAATGGGACTTGCATCTGTGTATCTAACAGCCCATTTAGATTCCTAGGAGAAATTCAGAAATATTTGTGGCACCCCAATGACAAGGTAAATTGTGGGACATAAGAGAAAGGCATATTTTTGCTCCATTGGCTTACAGTATTAGACTTTTTTTCTTTTGAATACCTTGTTAGACACCACTGAGCACATCTCAGGCTTTATTACATGGACCTAGAAACTCTTTTGAATTAGTACAGTAATAATACGATGCATCATTAGTAAAATGGATGATCAAGACATGCATTTCCAGGATATATGAATGTTTGTGAAGTTATCTATCATCTTGTGTCAATTCTAAAAAGGAATTACTAAAATATATATAATTATAAAACTAAGTATATCCCAAATAATCATTATATTTATTTGATTAATGTAAATTCATTAGACTCTTTATCTACTGTAGAGTAGTGATGTCCCTTAAATGAATAGCAGTGGTATTCATAACTTTGTTTGTGGCTATCTATTAGAATCAGATACTTCACTTTATCAGGCTGGTCTCTTAAGCAGAAGCTTTCAGAAAACGATAAAAATCTAATAACGCTCTTCAGAGGGAATGCAATGTGACTGATTGGTAGGGTCAAGAAAAATCTTATTAACAATGCCCTTATTGGTACATGGTTTGACATGACATTTTTACCTTAAAATTGGTTTTAGCAATTGAAGAATATGATGGTTTAGTTTTCAAGAAATATTGGATTGAGGATCTCAAAGAAAAAAACCTAATTCAATCTATTGCCTTCTCAATTAAGATACTGCCTATCACCCAGCACCTTTAACTTTGATTTAATTAGGCTTTAAAGTACATTCACTTTAAAAGCTAAGCCTACATTCTTCTCGTGACTATAATCTACATCTGAAGACTACAAGGAAGAAAAGATTAAAATGATGGAACATTTCACAAGCATAAATAAATGCTATACCCCAAAGGTAATAATAATTCATTGCACAATGCATATGACTCATCACTTAAGGTATGTATTCTTGTTTCATTTGTAAAATATGACCCTTGAGGCAATTAATTCAAACCTGACCTACAGAATCTGAACTTCAGTGGCCAATTCAATTTTTTTCCATCTGATAGAACAACAGGAAAAATTATGAGGGAGGATATCTGAGTTCCAGAGGTCTCCCAGCAGCTGACCCAGATAAGAGAGGGGCAGTTGAATGTGTATTACAGGATCTGCAGCTGTCAGAAGGGAGAAAAGAGCCAATTTTTCCTTTCATAAAAAGTAAACTTTTGGAGTTCCAGAGAGGAATGAAAGATGAATGAAATTAAAGGCAGACAGGGAGGCTCTCCAACCATCTTTGCCAAAGGATGATTTCTCAACAGAAAGAGATGAGAATACAGGTCCAGCTTGAGGAAAACCACACTCAGAAGACTATTCTGTATAAAGCAATGACACTCAAGAAGTGTATCTTGAGGGTTTTTCAAAGAACTCATTGGCTTTTTCTGCCATTTCAGGTAGTATAATGAATGGTCCTAATGGATCAGGAACATTTTTCTTCCAATTGTCTTCTTGGATGAAGGCATGGGAGATGACACTTCTAGTCTATCAGATCACTGGAACAGAAGGTACAGTAAAACCTCTCTTGCTCCTGGGTCTGAGAGCAAGCCCTTTGCACAACATGACCAACGCTGACTGGGAGTCTAAATTTCCTTTTGGGCTTGGGATGGTCAATGTACCTTGTAGCACATCACTGGCATTCATGTGATTTCACACCATGGCTTTTCCCTGACATCCCCTGGTGTACTTTCCTTGGCAGGTGAGGTTCATAAGATGCAGATATGGCACACAAAAATACAAGTGGTTCCCCTTTGTGGGGGAAACTCTTTGCTGGGCTTCTGTGGTAGCTGTATGTCACAGAGTCAAGACAGATCGAACCCCGAGTGTCTGCAGATTAGTCAGGAGTATCTTCAATAGTCACACACTCACCAACCACACTTTCCAGGGAATTTATTTTGTCGTTGTTTAGTACTCTATGGTAGACAATCACTGCTGAATTCTAGGCATTTTGATGAGTATTATGAATGTGGACTGTTCACAGACATGTAAACATTGAAGGAACTTCAGGGTATTTTAAAAATTTTCCTGTAAAACAGTAGGAAATGGCACCCTGCAGGTAGAAATTAAGAAATGCTAAAGATCATTCAAAAGACTACTTACTGAAGAGATAATTAAAAGTTTGTGAAAAGAGAAGATCTTGCCTAGCTACAGGGTCAGTTGTTGAAGGTCATGTATTAAAAGGTGTTTGTCCTTAGTTTTATAACCTTCATATCATGGGACATTCATGGTTAAAAGAGATTAAGCGTGAATCCACATACACATACAATAAGTGGGAATAAACATTCAAATTAGTGAATAAATGCAATATTAAAAATGCTACAAAAAAAAGGATCCCCAAATGACCACCTGTTCACTATGGGGGAAACAATGCAAAGTACAGACTTTCAAAGAGAAAATATTGGCCCCAGGTGCTTCAGCAGCAGAAGAATCATCTAGCATGACTTACAGCAGAGGTTAGAACTCAGTTATTTTGTAAACAGGCTCCTGATCAAGCACCATTCGAAACTGCATAGTTTTTTTTTTAAGGCACAATGCAAAGTGAAAGGAGGAAACGAGATGCTTCTCTGCTTGTGCACCTCACAGAGGAACTGGATGTGTGAGAAGTGAGAGGGTTCCTGTATCCTTATGCGTTCTCTAGAGCTGTGTGGAATTTATGCAGCAATGCCTAAATTCCGAATTTTTGTTCCTAGTCAGAGCAAATGATAAAAAGAACTTAGGAAATAGAAAATAAAAAGAAACACATGATAAGTATTGAAACATATGGCTCAATAATTCTAGAACATTTTTTCACTCCTTGAAATAAACTTGAAGAAGGCAAAATGTATTATTTTGACAGTGCTAACATAGAATGTAATATAAACATAACTAGTGTGAACACAGTAGTTAACAATTTTAAGGAAATTTCAATAAATATGAATATTATAAAGTTAAAGGCATTTTTGCCATATAGAAGAAAAATTTTCAGAAATACTAAATTAAAAACATGAAAACTGAAAAGCTCAATGTAACTCTTTCTTCTAAAAAGGACTGGCAGATTGCCCCCAAAACTTTTCAGTCTCCTTGAGACTGCACTTCTTACAGGAAGCTGTTCCAGAAAAAAGGTTTTATCAGTTGAACTGCTCACTTCTTTCACTGAGATATAAAAAGAGAGAGAGAAGAGCAATGCCCCAGGACCTGTCAATTGGCTCTACTCCCTGAGACTTAGGGATGCAGATCATCCCCAGCAGCTCCTACTGTTCACAGAAGGGATCCTCCACTTCCATTTTGACTCCATCAGGATTCTAGGCCACAATTACACCTGAGGACACAGAACTGACAGGAAAAGGTGAGACCTGTTTTAAACTGGGCAGCATCAGTATGAGGCAAATGGTTTAGGGTCTGGGAGGCAGCCAAAAGAAGGAGAAGAGCTCCAGGAAACAACATTTATCAGGAGAATTCGGAGTAGTTTGGTTTGTTTCAACTGGAAAAGACCAAGGCTGAATCACAATGTAGTGCAAATATGTAAAATTAGCAGGAGAGATTGATAATCTGTTGCTTGTGTCCACAGAGGGTTAAACAAGCAGATGGGTAATTAGCTGGAGGATTTGGGTTAATTATTAGAAGTCTTTCCAAACCACTAGGTAAGCAGGTAGAGCAGCTCTCTATGAAGCTTGTTTAAGCAAGGTTGTGAAATTTCTTTCACACGGAGCTTTAATAACAGCCTAGACAAATATGTGTCAGGCAGCGGTCTGCATATATTTGCTCCTGGCACAGGGAAGTGGGCCAGGCTTGGTCTTTGTGGTCCCTCCCAGCTGTACTTTCCTTTGATGCTTTGGGATGTGTTTCAGTGCTGGCTTTGGTTTTCCCAAGAGCCAGAGTTTCTGAATGCTGACAAAACCTGCTTCTTGGAGGAGACTAGTGAGAGAAAACTCAAAAGAAAAAGGGCTTGAATAACAATTAAAAAAAAAGACATAAAACCTCAGCTACAGCACTTTTTGAGCATTTTGGTTTGTATTGTACAGTTTGTCTGGGTTTGGTCTGTTCAGGACCACAACCTGTCTTCTCCATTATAAATGATACAGTTGGTCTGGATCTCTGCTTGAAATAGTTCCTCAACATTGTTTATTTTTGTAATGATTGGATGAAATTTTGGGGTTTTGGCTTATCCCTCTTCCACAGAGCCTAGAATCTACAGTGCAGGATGGGTCAGACTGCAGCCACTGGCACCCTCCATCAGCAATTTTCTCAGTTACACAGTGCAGTCCTGTTTTGCCACTTATAAAACCTCCCTGTCTAATATTCCTCCTTGAGAAATATGCTTGAGGTAGAGAATAATGGCAAGGACAAATGCCTGCCACAGAGGCAGGGAAGGCCACTGACTGCCACAAGCCTTTAATTTCAATAGAGCAAAAATATATTGCTTGGGCAGTGTCAAAGTAAAAAACACTTTGGATTATAAGCCATTTGAGGATATATTCCATTTTATGTGCAGGAAGAAATGAACTTATATACAGCTGCTCATACACTGGGGTAAATTTCTTAGAGGTCAGCAGTAGTAGGGGATTTGTGTGTTTGCAAATATCACACACACTGCAAGGGATGAAAAGAAAAAGATAAAGGAGATAATTCTGACTATCTATGTCCATATCTTTTTTCAACAGCAGGTTAATAGGCAGGCTGAAAGCAAACCACTGCTCAAAGGCAAGGTTGCTCCCCAATATTTGGAGAGAAAGTAAATTTTACAGCGTCCATTGCCTGGAGTTGTCAGTCACTTTTGGATAGTGGATTTAGCTCTTTAGAATTTCAGATCCTTTCAAATCACTTCAAAATCTAAGGAAGTGAGACAGCACTAGAGGTGACTGAAGAGGGTTCTGGGGTGAGATTGGGCTGTGCATGGGTTCCCATGACCAGGAACACCCAAATGCAGCCTTGTGTGGACCAGGGAGCCCTTGGCAGCCAATCAGTGGAGGAGGGGTGGTGCCAGGAGTGACCAACGGGGAATTGCAATGTTTACAGGGAGCACCAGTGAACTGGAGGGTGGCAAACAGGGCATAGCACTGCATTTTGCACAGCAGTTGGCACAGGCAGGGCGAGCAGAAAGGGCTCCTCTCTGATCATCTGGGAGCAGCCAACAGAGGCAGCAAACAGGCTCAGAAACTGGTAAGGCAGAGCAAAGAGATGCTTTCAGGATAATTTTTTTAGCATACTGAGTTATGGTTGACACACCACAGAGCTCAATCCCCTGTAGCTGCAGGAGTCACTGTACCAGCTGTGCCAGAGACCTCCAGACAGACAGACCTGCTGATGGCAGACACAGCTCTCCAGGTCACAGAGTGCCAGGAGTGCCTGATGCCCCTTCATGAGGCTGGGGCAGACAAACAGGTATTTTGCAGAAGGTGTGCCATGGTTCAAGAGCTGTGTCACCAGGTGAAGGTGCTCCAGGAAGAAGTGAACACGCTGTGTAATATTTGAGCAAACAAGTGAGAGATAGACCAATTATTTTCAGAGATGCTACAGTCTCAAGACTCTTGGGAGTCTCAAACCTCTGTTGTAATGGAGAAGGAAGTGGACTAAGTACCCTACAGAGTAATTAGCAAAGGAATGTTAGTCAAGGGTTAGAAAAGATGAAGGCTGAAAGCTGATCACTGCACATACTAGGAGGAAGATTCCTCCTTCTCAAAACATGACAGGTAGGACTGGCATCTTCTACAACAGGTAGGAGGCTCTGGAACTAGAAGGCTGGACAACTGAGGAGACAGGTGAAGGTCCTTCTAGAGTAGTGGGGCCCCTTAACACCATCTGCAGCCTGCATGAAGACTTCCTCTGTCAAGAGGAAAAGAAGGGTAGTTGTAATAGGATACTCCCTTCTAAGTGGAATGGAGGGTCCAGTATGCAGACCAGACTCAACTCACAGGGAAGTCTGCTGTCTCCCAGGGGCTCAGGTAAGGGACAATACAGGAAAACTCTTCAGTCTAACACGGCACTCTAATTACTATGTGCTATTGGTTGTTCTAACTGGCAGCAATGAAATAACAAAGAGGGCAATAAAAACAGACTTCTGTGTGCTGGGACAATTGGTAGAGGAATCAGGAGCACAGGTAGTGATCTCCTAGATCCTTCCAGTAACAAGGAAAAATATTGATAGGAACAGGCAGATCCATCAGGTCAACGAGTGGCTCCAAGGTTGATGTAATCAGAAAAATGTTAGGTTTTTTGATCATGGCATGATCTACTCAACACCTGGTCTGCTGACATCAGACAGGATGCACCTTTCTCAGAGGGAAAAAAAAGAGTTCTAGTGTAGGAGCTAGTAGGGCTCCTTGACAAGGCTTTAAACTAGCTTGGAAGGGGGAAAGGGGCAAAACCAGGCTCACCAGTGATGAGTGATGGGATGTTGTGCGAAAAATTGAGAAAATCAGCACTCTTGATATTCCTCAATCTGCCTCAAGATGTACTGGCTACAGTGTAGCACACCCAAAATGTTTCTACATCAATGCACTCAGCATGAGGAACAAACAAGAAGAGCT
>VWZD01012761.1:0-33583 GCA_013396695.1 Sakesphorus luctuosus
TTTTCCAAACTATTTGTATCAGTTCTGTGATGCCACAGTCAATGTGTGAAGCCTCCTTCTGTGCTGAAGCCTCCTTGATGTGTTTTGGCTGAGTCCCTGTGAAAGCTCCCTCCTGTGATGAGCCTCCTTTCCTGTAGAACCTTGTTCCACTGGGATGCCAGTGTCACTTGGAGAAGCCTGCTTCTTCAGTGAAGATTCCTGTCCTTGTGAAAGCTTTTTCCTTGGTGATGTCAGAGCCTTCTGGAATGGCAGAGCCCCTCTGTGAAGCCCCCTTAGCTTCTGAAAGCAGAATCGCTCTGTAGAGAATCCTTACCCCCTCGAGCCTCTTCATCCCTTGAAGCCTGTTTGCCTGGTCATGCCAGAGTCCCTCTGAGAGGTGCCTGTTCCAGTGAAGACTCCTTCCCCTGTGATCCAGGCCTCCTCTGTGATGCCAGAGGCTGTCTTTGAGGCCTCTTTCTCTGCTGAAGCCACTATGAAGTGTTTTGGCTGAGCCCATGTGAAGCCTCCCTCCTGGGATGAGCCTCCTTTCCTGCACAATCATGTTCCCCTGGGATATCAGAGTCACTTGGAGAAGACTGCTTCTTCAGTGAAGCATCCTATTTTTGTGAAGAGTCCTTCCCTTAAAAAACCTCTATTCTCGGTGCTGTCACAATTCTCCACAATGCCAGAGAGCCTCTGGGAAGGCCCCTTATCTTCGGAAACCAGGATTACTCTGTTGAGCCTCCTTACCCTCTTGAGCCTCCTCCTCCTGTGAAGCCTTGTTGTGCAGTCATGCCAGAGTCCCTCTGAGAGGCGTATGTTCCTGTGAAGCCTCTTTTCCCTGTGATGCCGGAGTCGCCCTGTAAGGCCTCCTTCCACTGTGATCCAGAGTCCCTCTGTGATGCCAGAGTCTGTGTTTGAAGCCTCCTTCTAGTGAGAAGCCAGAGTCCACCTGCAGATCTTCCTTTCTGCAACTCTCCTCAATTTGCAGTGAAACCTTTCAAGGCCCCTTCCCCTGTGCTGCTCCAGTCCGTGAAACCTCCATAGGCTGTAATGCCAGTGCTCCTCTGTGTTGCCACAGTCCCCATGTGGCGTGTTCTTCCTCTATGATGGCACAATTCATGTTTGAAGCGTCCTTCCTCTTTGATCCAGAGTCTCTCTGGGTTGCTAGAGTATGTCTTTGAAGCCTGGTTTCCCTCTGAAACCAGTGTACATCTGTATATCCTCCTTTTAGATTGGAACCTTTGTTTCTCTGAAGCCTCCACTACCTTTAATCCAGTCTCTCTGTGAAGCCTTCTCTGCTGAAGCCTCCCTCTTGTGTTTTGGCTGAGTCCGTGTGAAGCCTCCGTCCTGTGATGAGCCTTCTTTACTGTAGAACCTCGTTCTGCTATGATGTCAGAATCACATGGAGAAGCCGGCTTCTTCAGTGAAGGCTCTTTTCCTTGTGAGGATTCATTCCCCCATGAAACGCCTTTCCCTAGTGATGCCCAGAGTCCTCTACAATGCCAGAGTCCCTCTCTGAATCCCCCTTACCTTCTAAACCTGGAAGGCTCTCTGGACCACCCTTACTCCTTGGTTTGCTTAGCTTTCAATACTTCTATAGCCTGCTGCTTTGGGAATGCAGGCAATAAGCTTGTCAATTGAATAAGTAAGTAGTGTTGTGTTTTGTTCTTCCTGCCCTAGAAATCTAGTGCTCAATCATACTGCACTGTACTGAAGAAGCTGAGGGCACTGTCATGTTCTCCAAAGTGCTACTTAAGGTGGCATTGCAAGTAGGCTACTTAATAACAACCTTAGACTTTAAAAATAGGTAAAAGTTACCACCTTCATGCTGCCATGGTATCATCACAGTGATGGTTCCTTTTGGTTTTTTTAGCTTCTGTAACATAGCACTCATTGCAGTGATCTTTAGTTTTGCTACATGCCTAATTGTCTTAGTACGGACATGGTTCCTTTGCCTACTACTTCAGTTTACTTGCAGACACAGATAAGATAGCTGTTTGGAGTTGTGTAGTATGGATACATATGTGTGTGAGTGTGTTTAAAAATTAATAATAAACAAAGCACTCTCCCCACTTGTATCCTTAGTTTTTGCTGACCTGAATATAGGCATTTTTAGCATCAAGAATTTCAAGTGGCCTGGGTATTGCTGTTGTAAATGTTTCCCTGTTTGTCTAACTGTTATGATGATATAAATAAAAAAGAGAAAACAAAGAACTGCATGTTTTATTGCTTGCCCTGTAACTACATAGGCTTTCCCTGTCTAATATTGATTTACTTTTTCAGGATTTGCTATATTTTTTACTGAAATATAAAGGGCTTTCTGGCTCAGTGTTTGGGTTTTTTGGTAGATGTTTTGTCCTCAGGAAGTTGCCCAGCAATTAACTAATAGAGTTTGAAACTCAAGTGAAGGACATTTTGCATGTCTGTCTTGAAGCATTTTGAAAAGCCACAAACACGGCTCACCCAGCTCTCCACTGAAAAAGTTTGGAGCCATCTTAATCGAATTAAGTGTTTGATATGTTTCTATAACTTAGAAACCCAGATAAGAGGTTTAACAAAATCCCTGAAAGTTTAATTGTGACAGTTGTACTTTTTTCTTGTTGGTGAGCCAGAACAGCAAACAGAAGAGTATTTCACTCCAGTAAATGTACAACTAGCACTTTGCTTGTTATCTAACAGGAGAGCTTTCTTTGTGGATTGAATGTTTCCCTCTCTCAGGGCCCAAGGATCCTAAAATACCTGGCTGGATGCATAGTGATTAGCTATCTAAGTTTCAAACTAATACATATTTAGCTTCAGGATAGGAAATTTATGATAAATGAGGTTTTGGAGAGCAGTCAGGTCCATTGGCTGTGTGTGTCCAGTGTAAATATAAAGGTATTGTTTGCACCTCTGAATTTTTGTAAGCAAAAGTTTCAGTCTTCTTCCTGAGTAAATAAAGCTCATCCTATTTTATTTCCCTTCTGTGACCTGTTTTTGAATTAGTTTCTGGCAGGTGAGAAAAGCATATCGTATGCTGAGAGGCTGTTCTAAGGAAATGACAGCTGTGCCGCTCTCCTGGTATTACTTGTCCTGGGAGGGCTTTGCTATGGTTGCACATGGACATACCTTGGATCCTGCACCTGTGATTTTAGTGTATGTACTTACACCAATGAATAAAATTTATTCATATTCACACAACCATCATTCATCAATTTGTATAATCAATGGATAAAAACAAACACCTATTAAATTTTTCAGAAAAAAGTATGCTATCATGCTATCTTTTCTGTCTCCTAGTTCCATAGGAAATCCTAGAAAACCTCTTCCAAATATAAGGTGGGAGTTAAAATTCATAGCCATATCAAAAATTGTACACATCAGTAGAAATATTGGAGACATGACACAGCACGCTTCTTTTCCTCCCTCTTTCCTTTTTCCACAGGCTGTAAACTATTTGCCATGTCTAACTCTTGCTCCAAGAAACACCCTTCTCAATTTACAGGTTGTATACATGAGTACCAATTCCTTAACATATTTTAAAAATTATACTTCCCTAAACCTGGAATGATATTTTTTTCAAGCTGTTTTGACTTTGAAGGTTGATTTCTCATCTTTGAAGGTGTTTCTCTTTCAAAACTAAAGAATGTGCTGTACCTTCTGCCAAACCAACAAGTTTTTATCTTTCCAGCATGTCACTGAAAGTTGCAAACTTTATTGCAAAAGAGATTCAAGTATTGATGATGTACATCTGACACATTCTTGCTTACATGCTATAGCAATCTCAATGAGGGGAAAAAGTATTTAGGCTATGATCTTTGTTCTGCTCAGGTTTGAAAGCTTACCTTTTCCTCTTTCACCAGCTGGCATAGTAGCTCAATAGATGAACTGAGGGTTGTCATGTAATCATTGTAAACTTTGAGGATTCAGAATGCAATATTAATTGTATGTTTTTTCTTATTTTCTCTTCTCTGAGGAACACAACAAAGATAGAGTATATTTTCTGCCCGCGTTGCACAAGATAATAAATCCCTATGTTATTTATGCAGTTCTGTTAAGAGTCTTACTGCAGAACTAAATTAATGAGCAGATGCACTGCATGGGTAAGATATTTGTCGTGCAAATAACCATGTTTTTTCTCAACCATACTTCAGAACATAATAAAATAAAGCAGAATAGTTCAGTTGCAGTGATCACCTAACTGTCTGACTGCTTCAGGGACCAGAAGTCCAAACACCCTTCAACAGTGATGACCACAGGGCATTGACCACGTCTCCAGAAAGCCTGTTCCAGGGTTTGATCACTCTCTCAGTAAAGAAATTTTCCCCATTTCAAGTGTGAGCCTCCCCTGATGGATGCAGTTTTGAGCCATTTCCATACATCCTGGCTACCGGTCCCAGGCAGAAGAGGTGATTTTCTCCCTCTCCCCTTCTCCTCCTCAGGAAGCTGTTGGAAGTAATAAGGTCACCCCTCAGCCTCCTTCTCTCCAACTAAACAAACCCAGTATCCTCAGCTGCTCCTCACAGGACATGCCTTCCAGCCCTTTCCCCAGCTTTGGTACTTTCCTCAGGACACATTCAAGGACTTTCACATTCTTTTAAGATGTTTGGGCCCAGAAATGCACACAGTACTAAAGGCTAGACCGGACCAATATGGAATACAGCAGGATAATCACCTCATCTGAATATCTGGTTATGCTGTGCCTGATGCACTCCAGGATCTGGTTTGTCCTCTGGGCTGCCAGGGCAAATTGCAGACCTAGTGGTGCTACTACCAGCACCAGCTGGCTTAGCCAGAATCTGAGCAAGTTAACAGTGACACCCTTCCCCTCACACACATCAGAACCCAGCTCCAAAATGGACATCCACCACGTAGTCCCACTCACTGCTGCCCTTTGAGACCTGCTGTCCAGGCAGTTCTCCACACAAAACACCATCGACCTGTTCATCTCACAGCTGGACAACTTGTCCAGAAGGATACTGCAAGGGACAATGCCAAAAGCCTTACTAAATCCCACACAAATTATATCCACTACAGCCTTTTCACCCATTAGGGGGTGACCTTCTCATTGGAGGATATCAAATTAGTTAGACAGACCTTTCCCTTTTGTGAACTCATGTTGTTTGTGATTGATGATTGCATTATTTTTTATAAGTCTTTCAACAGCACTGAGCATGACCTTCTCTATCATTCTTCCAGTTACTGAGGTTAAAGATAGTTCACTAAGGTACAACTGTGCTGATATTGATTAATTTTACCCAAGAAATTTTTACAAAATAGTCCTAAACATAGTTTAAATCTCAAGGTAGAATGTGGAGACTTCACGCAACATAGTATCACAAGATTTTAAGTGGAGCACCTTTGTCTGTCCAGAGTAAAGAATTATTTCTCTCTGTGTGGAAGATGAGTAAATCTCCACCTTATTCCCAACTCTAAAGTATTTTAAATTCCAGAACTGGGAATATTTGTTCACACATCTAAAGGCATATGTCTGCTCTGGGAATTCACAATGAAAAGAAGATGGTATTTTTTTTTATTTCCTTCTCTCTTTCAGTCAGTAGCCATTTATTTCTCCTAATGCTTCTATTGTGAACTGTGGGAAATCATGCGCTAAACTGCTACCTTTTCTGTGTCCATACTCTTCTTCTTTGAGCTGAAGATTTCTCTTGAGCCTAAGATCCATCAAACAGCATTGAGTTTACTTTTTAGAGCTTGTTCATTGCAGGATATTTTTAGATTCAAAGACAACCTTGGTTACACTTCTCATTATTTTCATTTTTGTTTTCAGTCCTAGCTAACTTGCTCATAAATGAGGCAGACTTTTTAGCTTCACTGATGCTTAATAAAGAGTGTATTTGGTTTTTTTCCTGTTTTGTTTCTTTTTGTTTTCTGCAGTGTTTTGATATTTTGTGGCTCTCTCTTGCCCACTGCAAGCCTGGAATGTGAGTGAGCTCTGCTTTTCCCTTGGCTCCATTTCCCCAGGGATTCTTCCTTGTGCAAGTGAGCCTGTGCTTGGAAGGGCTCCAGAACTGCTGCACCATTCAGAGCTGCTGCTTCCTGGCTCTCCCTGCATGCAATGCAAGCTCAGGGCAGGCACTAGAGCATTTTTCATGAGTCCTTGGCCAAGATACACGGTGGCAGAGCATATATTGGAAGGCAAAAAGCAAAAAATGTGCTTGTTGTCAATACATGTGCTGCTTTGGCAAACACCCCATGGTATCACACACCTCTTCTTTTGTGTGTAGTTGTTACTGATCCTCATTCTTAAAGTTCTCACTTTCATTCACTTGGAATATTTTGTGTCTTTGAAAGTGTTTTTTAGAGCTGTTTTCGGCAATGGTTTGATATTTTGATGTGATGTATATAGAGGCAGCTGTTCACCAATGCAACATGTGTATTGAAGCACATTGATGTGGCCCCATCAGTGTGACTGCTGCATGAAGTTCTCCAAGTCTTTAAGTCCAGTGCATCTGCCTGATTCTTTTAAAGGAATATGCAGTGAGGCTTAGATGTGCTCAAAACCCAGCTGCTCAACACAGAGGGAAACAAGAAATTAAGTTTTAACTATTTCCTTACATTTTTGGCTAAATCTATTTACTCTTACTTTGTTTTAACTATCAAAGCACTTTTTTTTGTTTAAAATATTTGCACAGTAGAGGGAGCTGAAATTTTAAAATACGTATTCAGTGAGTAAGTGTTGTCTGTAAGGATGAGAAATGCGGGTGGAATAATGAATGAGGTTTTAGCACTGCAGTTCAGGAAGATGATGGACATTTATTCCAAGCCATTAAGTTAAATGAGTCAGAGGATTTTAAGTCAATGGTGTTAATGGTCTTACCTGGAAACACTATTATGTAGAGCTTGAGACAGCAGAGGCAGCTCAACCATATGCACTGCAGCTGATTTTATTAAACTACAGCTTACCTTGATGCTGTTTGTGTCCAGAAATACTAATTTAATGGGGAAAATGAAATATATATATTTTTATGTTACCCCTTAATTCAATAATCTTTCCAGATTGTGTAAGTGTTGAGGGTTTTTCCTCCATCTTTGTATTTTAGTTGTCATCACACTCATTTCAGCTGAGCCTAAGATTCAGATTGGAGTTGTCAGTATAAAAGCACATGTCTTGCCCTTGAGGTTTCTATGAATACAATCCAAGTTAACCTCTCCTTTTCTCATCTCCATTAGATTAAACTATGTATGGTAAGCCCATTTTGATAAAACGAGCAAGGGAGAGGCTGCACATTTAGCTGATCCGGTAAATTTGGAAGAAAATATAAACCAGTGTTATTTCTTGCTTTCCCAGAGCTACAGGCACCATGCACATCCTAATGAAAAGTCCCTCAATCCGTGTTTATTTCCAAGATACATAGGAATCATCAGGAAACCCTCTCAAGAACCAAGTGCCCCATTTTCCTCACTGTCCCTTGACTGTATGAGAAAAATTACCAACCTGGCAGCAGTTCTACCTGATCCTGCTGTTTCAGAGGCACCTCTGAACACATGCAGAGAAGCAGGGAGCACCACTTCTGTGCTACTGAGCGCAGAACTTCTTTTGAGCAATTCAGCTGAGCCCCATTTGCTTTCTTAGTTGCAGAGAGGGACCAGCTTAACCTGCTGCTATTTCAGGCACATGTGTTGCATGGCCTCCCCTGGGTAGGAGCAGCAGAGCAGAAGAGACCTCCATATGCAACTTGGGCACACCATGATACCACATCTGACCAAAACTGCAGTGCCGTCTGTGGGTGTGAGTTCTTGTGGCTCTTACAGACAGGGGAGCTTCATTTATCCATCATATCATTTATCTGGGAATTAAAGAGGTCTAGTGGTAATGTAAGTGTACAAAGGTGTTAGGAAAAAGCAGAGGAGGGGAGAGCTTTGAAGGACCCTTTAAGTGAAGACAAGAAATTTGAAAAAGCAAAATTAAGTAGTAGGACTTTTTTAATGTGGTGAGCTGGTGGAAGTGCCTGACAATGATGGCAAAAGTATTTGTTGTGAATTGAGTAAATAGAGGGTGTGACAGAATGAGAACTTTAGCTGCATGGACAGTCACATCTCAGGCAAGGGGAGAGAAAGGCACGAAAAAGATCAACACTGTGAACTGTGAGCTTAAAGATGAGTTTAAATTTGTAAGTGGAACTTTTATATCAAATCTGTGCTGTTGTTGCTGTATTATTAAAAGAGATGACTTTATAAGCAATGATTTAATCACGATATATAATTTATTCTGCTGCTTCTTTGCAGATGAGTGCAGGAATGACAGTTTAGGCAATTACCACAAGGTGTCTCTCCTTAGTGGAGTTTGGTATTCTGGCTGCTATGACCCATATCGTCTTCCCACCGATAATTGCTTTCTCTTATCTGGTCAAGAAAATTCCCTTCAAAGGATTTCTTTGATTAAGGAAATTCATTAATATGATCTCTAGATAATATTCATGCTTCTTTGCTTGAGTCCCTTCAGTTACTGTTTGAACAGCACATTTTTCCATAGTTTATTAAGAAAGATTGGCATCTTTTGCACTTTGCTTTAATGCAAGCCCTTCTATCAATTAGTTAATATTTACTAGATTCCAGAAACAAAATAGTTGAGAAAAGTTCTATTATTATTGGAGGATTTAATGTAAATCCTTGGAAGTGTTCACCCGAGGAATGATCTCATGCTCGGGCTTCCTGAGCCCATCTCATGAACTGTCATACTCATTATCAGAAAACAGGCAAATGAAAGAAATGTTCAGGAAATTAAGGTCCTTTTGGCTCTACAACGAACAGTTAAAAGGTGTGATTGTTAATAGTTCCCACGAGATGGCTCCCGAGGTACAGAGGTGATGCAGTGCCGAGCAGACAGGATTCGGCTCATGACCAGAGATTCTGTTATGTCATAAACCGCTACAGCAAATAACAACAAAACTATAACTTTAGCCCAGGCCCATCGAGGATGAACACCACCATAGGGAACACATCCATCAAGAACGTACCTACGAGCACACACACAAATGAAATAACATGGTGACCAGAAACTATTAAAGCAATACAATTGTTGCTTATAATAAACTTGTTTTAACATGCTCTGATGAAAGCTGTTGTTATCTCAATCCTCTGGGCCCTGTGTTGGGCACCAAAAATGTCTGTCGCTGTTTAACCCCAGCCCCAACCAAGCACCACGCAGCTGCTACCTCACTGCCCTCGCTGCAGAGGAGAGGCGAATCAGAAAGAGTAGGTAAACCTTGTGCGCTGAGGTAGTACAGTTTAAGAATTGAAACAAAATCAAATATACTATTACTACTAAGAATGGTGATGACAATTGTAATGAAAAAGAGAGACAGAGCAATAAACTCCAACAGAAACAAGTGATGAACAGTACCGTTGCTGACTGATGCCTAGACCATCCCCCAGCAGTGATCAGCCCCTCCGAACCAACTCCCTGCAGTTTATACACTGGGCATGACGCTTTGTGGTATGGGATATCCCTTTGGCCAGGATCCCTCTCAGCTTCCTGTTCACCTGCTCCCTGACAGACCATGGGAAACTGAAAAGCTCTTGGCTCTGGTTAACCCCTACTGAGCAACACCTAAACCATCAGTGTGTTACCAACATTAGAAGACAAAAGACAGCACTGCACCAGCTACTAAGAAGAAAATCAACTCTAACCCAGCTGAAATCAGGACAGATATTGTTATTTATTTGTTCCCAAAAGGAAGAAATACTACAAGAAATCTGCTAAAGAAAATTTATTAATTTAAGAAATGGAATTTCTATCTCAACCCATGAACACAGCTTTACTCACAAGTTCAGTCATAGGCCTTTATTCAGAATTAGAATAGCAACGTTCTGAAGACTGGACAAAAAAATAAACATAGTTGGTTCCCATAAAGGAAGAGCTGGGGCATATGTGTAGAAGACAGAGCAAGTTTAAAAGATTTGGAGGTAATACAGTGTTTTAAAAGTAGTCACCTAATTTATGGTGTGAGCAGGTTTGTTTTGTTTTTTTTTGTTTGTTTGTTTGTTTTAATTAAATATTTATGCTTATTTTATTTTTTCCCCAACATGTGCTTTAAGCAGTTTTGGGGAATTATGTTTTTGTTTTGGATTGCTCTGTTTGGAGTTTTTTTTTAAACACATTTATTTGAAGGTCAGATGGATGAATAAGGCAAATGACACATGCAACAGCAGCACAAAACCCCCCTCACTTTGCATGTGTTCAACACTCTTTGCCTTTACTGTGGACTTCAAATCCTAGTTTGGCACTGTACTATGCTTGCTAGGATCAAACAGTATATTCCACCTGAAATCACTGAGCTGCAACTAATTAATCAGTCAGCAGATACAGTATTTGGAAACATCAAGTATGCCTGAGTGCCAGTGGCACCTGCTGTGCCTGTCATCCACTTACTCACATCCTTCCTCTGATTTAGAAACCTCTGGAGACAAAGGTAAAGATAGCTTACCTTTGGCATATTTTATATCTATATTTACCAGTAAATAGCTGTCCATTTTAATTAATCTAGATTATTTAAAGTTGCATTAGTTGTTCATATCCCTTCCATGGAACAATTTAGTATGTGGAAAATTTAGCTTGTTATAGTAACTATTGCTATCTTGTTCGGTTGTTTCTGTTTTTTTCTAAATTTAAAACAAAAGGAATTCATGGTAAGAAGAGATCCTGAGTAAGTTTTTAAAGGTGCTCCCTTGAGACGCAGAACATTCTACTATTAGAGTCAAAAATAGTGAGAGATTTTTACAGAGGTTCAATTAAATACGAAGGGCTAGGTGAATTTATGAAGAATAAAACCTTTCATAAAAGTTAAACATTTGAAAAGAAAATATTTCCTTTCTTCTATACTTTATACTTTCATTTGAAGATAGATATTATTTTGTGTTAACTAATGTATAAACACATGCTTTACTTTTCTTAGTAACAGCATGGAGTTCCTTAAAATTTAGGTTCATTCTCAGTGAATCAAAGGTTGTACACACCTGTCTCAGCCAAATAACACTGCTGTCTGACATAGGGCAAAGACAGTGAGAGCTTCCAAGATAAATCCACAACCCAGTGTTCCCACACATGTCCTGCTATTATTTTTGTGGTGTTCCAGATATTTGAGACACATCATTTTCTCAAATGAGAGTTATAGTCACTTGGTACCCTGAGATATTCTCTGTCATTTGGGGTCAAAACCTGAGCACATGCTGACATTTCTGTAAACACAATAAACTCAAATAAAGCTTTAACTGATGCACTTGTAAATGCAAACAGCATTTTCATTCCGATGTGGGGTAAGTAACTTGTCTCCTTAAGTGAAGTGAGTAAAGGAAAAGGGAAGAAATCCTGACTTGCGAAAGTATGTGCTCAAAGGGTGAAAAAAACCCTTGTGAAGGGATACATTTGAGATCCCTATGACAGAGACGGAAAACACAAGCAATGGCATGTCTGACACATCACTTTTCTTTCCTCCCTTCCCCTTTTTCAATGTCAGTGACAATCAGTGATGTGTTTTAGGCACATTGACAATGAATTTTCTCCAAATGTCTCATTTATAAGTAAAAGTGTTTAACTGTGCATGTATTTTTCAGTCAGGGGAAAGGGAGGTAATACTAGTAAAGTGAATGCATGACAGTGGGGGAGCTCTCTGGGTCTTCTCCTTGAGCAATGGAAGCTGGGGCTCTGCACCACCACACTCAAAGGGAAATTGGCCAAGTAAAACACCACAAGGCAATATTTGTGCCTAGTTTCACAATTTATGTGATTTGTAGCAAATGCTGTGAGCTGTGTCTGTGAAAGAGGTGTAAGTGGTCTGTGCATGAATTGGGGTTGCCTTGGGGCTGAAAGTTATCAAGATGATTTATTATGGCAGAAATTTAACTGTGTGAATGCAATAGCGGGTTGAGCTCAGCCTTAATGAAAACATGTAGTGGTTTTATTTTTATTTTCTGTTTTACTTTAGAAGGACAACTATACTAGGAATAATTGGATAATTAGAAAAGTTATGTATTGCGCTCACCACCAAATAACATTTTATTTTTATTTACTATGTTGATATTTTCCATTTTATATAGTGCTGCAACTTTCCATGGAATGCAAATTTATGGGATTTCTCATTTAAGAAGTGTCCTAGGACCCATCTTGCTCAGCCCTAAAGCCAGTCTTTCATGCAGCTAGGAAGGACCATTAGTGTGCTTTCATGCTGAGGAGATGCTGGTTCATAACTAGTCTGATCAGAACCCATATATGCAGAAATCCTGGGCTCTGACTGAACTTGAATAGGCTTTGCTGCTTTCTGTTGCAGGTGGGTTTATGTTGCTGTGTCAACAATCTCTGTGGAGTCAGCTGAATTCCAATGGTTATAAAGTGATCCTTGGATGTTCCTTCAGATGGTTGTAAGACTACTGGTGACACAATCCTGTAGTATCTGAGATTTCAGCTCTGTAAGATTTTGTATGAAAATGAATTTGAACAGTGTTATTATTTCTAAAAGGAAACAAATAAAGGTGTGTGTTTCCATCTCTCTTCTTGTACCTTTCTCCCTGATTTTCAAAGCTGAGTTATTTCTCAGAGACACAACCTTGTATAGGAGACAGTAAATATATTGCTGGCTGGCACTTTCCAAATTGCTCAGCCAGCCTGTCATGAAAAACTAAATTCATTTCTGGATATAAAGTCAGGGTCTCTAGAACATAACTGACAGTGAAGTGTTCAAAAACTCATAAACTAGTTTTGGCTTTATTTAGTCTAGAAAGAATAGAGCGTTATGTGCATTTGCCAATGTTTACATTAAAACAAAGGCATGACTTGTTTCCCATCCCTGGGCCAAATTACAAAGACTTTCTGTTATGCCAAAGCTTCTGGCTGGTGTGGAAAAAGAATAGCTGTGTGCAACATGAAGAGGATTCCAACATGCATGACATACAGTCACCTTTGGATATTCGTTTTGGTAAAAGAAAAACAGATAGGAATCAGCAAGACATCCCAGTTCTTACAGATTCCCACTTGGGTCCTTTGATAAGACCCTTTTGGTGCCACTGGCTGTAAAACAAGTGGTGGGTGCCTTGCTGGAGCTTCCCTCAAGAGAGAGGGAGGATGGCATTTGTCATCATCCCATAAAATCTGTCTGTCTTCCCTTGATCTGCTTTGTGATGCTTGTGGAATAATTTTCTTTGGTTGTAGGTATTGGTGTTGATGGTGCAGGATATAGAAGTACCTTGATTTTTATTTATTTTTTATTTTTTAATCAATGCAATTTGCTGTACTAGAAAATAGTCTGGAAACAAAGTAATTGAATATTCTGCTTCCTTCAAACAAAGCCCACATTCTGTCCTGGGAAGGCTGTCATATCTTGGCTAGGTATGTAAAATAAAATGATCTTAGAGGTGCTAAATACTCACAGCTCGGCACCTCTGAAATAGAGTGCACTTTGGGACACGTGCACACTGCTTAGATGCTTTGCTCTGAACATGGAAACCCTGCTGAAATCACAGAGCACATTCACACCTGGCTTAAAAAATTAAGTTTTAGAAGGCTGGCATGATATTTGTGTGCTTCCCTATTCCTTGTCTGCTCTTACATAAAAGAGCCTAAGACCTTCACATACAAAAATGTCCTTTTTTCTCTGCCTTCAGTTCAGATCAGATAAGCATAAAGGGTTTCAGCTCATCAGATCAGACTGATGTAAAATCAATGTGGCTGTTATGTGCAGTCAATATACCACAGTGGGGCCTTTGAATCACAGGAAGAGGCTATTTTTTAAATATGATATATTTTTAGCATGTTTTGCATTTCCTATACTGAAGGTAAAAAGGCAGGAATTATTTTAATGAGCTACAGATCCCCACTTTTTAAAAAAAATTTTTTGCATTTTTTTATTTCTGGAGCAGGAAAGGCATTCTCCTAGGAGCACTGAATGCAAAAGATGACCTACTTTATTTTAAAACCACAGATGAACTGAATCTACTTTTTCAAACCTCAGGCCTGCAAGCAATCCCATTAAAATATGGTCTTAAAATCTTAATGTAGGTTTAATACTAAACTGCTGTGCTAGAAAGAGATGAAGAAAACTTTCTATGCAACACTGGGCAAAGTCTACTCATACAGGCAAGCAGCTGCTCTCTCTGGGCCAATACTTGAGGTGACAAGGAAAGGTAATGTTGCTTTCCATAGTGAAATGTCTTTGGCTTTTTCTTAAACTTACTTTGTTATTTTGTTATTTTTTTTTAGTTTCTGTTGGATCAATTTAACCTCTGGAGCAGGAAATTTTATCATCTTATTTTGCACCACCCTGAACATTCTAGGACTCACAAATAATACCTGTCCTGGATGGCTTGACTTCTTTCATCTCTTCTCACCTCAAACTCCTTGGTAACTTTCTATACTGAAAGAACTAAATACATGCCTACTGCTCTGTTTTCTTTTATTTGGTGGCTAATTAGCAAATTTAAGCCTTTCAGAACAATGTCTGATGCAACGTGATTTCAGCACTGTCTTCAGAGTACCTGAAAAGGAGTTAGTGTGATCTCTGGAGGTTGTATGTCTGGAAATTACAGCAGACCATGGTTTTGAGGTCACTGTTAGTGTGTGTTGTTTAAGGGTGTGATTCAGAGCTTTGTGCCGCAAATGGCATTTACAGCATTATTTATTTGAAGGTGAATTGGATTTCTACTGCTGGTGTAGATACATGATGTTACGAAGGCAAATTTGCAGATCAAAAAGGTTCACAGTCATTCTGAAGTGAATCTATTTGCATTACTGCAATGGTTGTGGGTAGGGTAGAGTGGGCACCAACTCCTGATGAGTTTTGAACCACTTTGCTGATGGTTCTAATGTTGTGAGAGTTTTCTTCAAATCTGATCTGTGAATGAGACTACTCATTTCAGACCACATTGCTGAAAGTATCATCTAGCATAGTTAGTTTGGGATCCAATGCAATATGCTGAATTAGTCCATTTACCTATAAATTGTATCTATGTGTTCTACCTTAGAGATGGAGGTAGAACAAATAAACATCATTTATAGGTAAATGGACTAATTTAAAAAGCACCTTCAAACTACTTGCTGCAAACACAAAATGGCAAGCAGTTGCTAAATTTCGAGCTGAAAGAAGTAACATTCCCTTTTAAAATTTGCCAATTTCTCACCTGAAACAAGTGAAGAAAGCAAATACAAAAGATGTAAAAGAAAACTGTCAACATTATCTCCATGTATGTTGCAAAAAAATGTTACCTGTAAGCTGTATGCTGCATAATATACTGTAAATTTTTTCATGTATAATAATGTATATAAAGCACAATACATGCTAACCCTCCCAAAGATCAGTCTAAATTATTGAAAATACTAATTGTAACTTCAGATTTTCCAGTAACTGAATTTATGACAGAAATCAAGATCTTACTGTTAGGAAGGATGCTATAGATTGTATAACAAGTCTATGGTGTATGTGCCTTCACACTTGTCACTTCACTGCAGTTCCTTCTGGCAGGGGCAGCTTGGAAATACTCCTTACAGAGCAGAAATGACAGCCCCTCTGCTGAAGGATGATCTCCCTGAGCTATGGTTTATTTATGGTTTATGGTATTTCACAAGATGTGCTTCCAGCTAAGCAGAAGAAGTAGTACACAAATGATGAGAGGTTCATTCTGACACACAGAGCTACTTCAACATTGGATTCCCAGCCTTCACTGGAGTTGCCAAAGTTTTCAGTTCCCTTCAGCCTAGATAACAGCATAAATCAGGCAAAGGTTGTGTATTGAATAGTTAGTTTACAAAGGCACATGCAATGCATAATTCTGTGCTGGGGTCCCATTTTCCAGAAGTGTTTGGAAGCACTGTGCTATGCAAGCATACAAAGTCAATGGGAACAACCTGACTGGTACATAAAAGTGCCCGTTGTCCATGTGTATGGCTTGAAAAATCTCCTGAAATTGAAGATTTATGGTACATTTGACCTTTAATAATGGTGGGGATTTAATGTTCTATTGAAAGGCAATTGCAGGTGAAGTGTCCATGTATCTAGAAAAACACTCTGGCTCTTTATTACAGAGCAGTACAATTATTTTTAGGCAAGAAAAGCCTTCTTTAGCAGCCTCTGGTGTTTCTTGATGGAGATGCTGACTTCCTAGAGAGAGAGGTCCAGGAACACAGACTTTAAATATTGATGAAAATCAGGAGCCGTACCATTCTCTGAAAAGAGATGTTCAAAGATGAAATGACAACATAAAAACACATTAAGCATCTTCTTAGAGCTCCAAGCTGCTCTGCTCTGGATCTGTGTGGGGTGAGGCCAGCTCACTGCCCATGTTCAGCTGTAGATATTGAGCATGTCGATGCTGTGCAAGCCAAACTGACAGGGCTGCAGATGGGTTAACACGGGGGTCCCTCCAGCCCCTCATGCCTTCACCTCAACCGCCAGGATGTTGTGACAGAAGGGAAAAGGCTGTTCTGGCTCCCAGGGCAGGGGGCGAGCAATCCCTGAACCCCTTGGCTCCTTAGGACCAGAACCTTTCCTGTGCGGGGTAGATGGCCTTTCCCCCAAGCGCCCATCCAGACCGGTGGGTTGGGAGCGGCATCCTTGCCGTGACTTTTGGAGGACCTGGAGGCACGGCCGTCCTTGTGTGCATATACACGCACAGACAACACGCTCCCGCACTCCCACTCCCCCCTGTACAGGCTCCTCCGCCCCGCCCCACCCCGCCGACTCTGGGAGCACCCGGAGGCGGGGGCGCTGCTCCCCTCCGCCCCCGCTGCCGCCGCCGCCGCCGCCCGGGGCTGGACACCGAGGCCTGAAGAGGAGCCTCCCTGGCGGCGGGGCTGGGACGGGCTCGGTCCCTGCGCGGCTGCGGACTGGCCGCCCCATGCGGGCTCCGTCCCCCGCGGCCCCTCTCCCCCACTGCCGCCCGCGCCGAAATGGAAGCGCAGGGCAGCCACCGGCGGCAGCTCCCCGTCCTGCTGCTGTGGGGTAAGTGTCTGGGGAGCTGGCCGAGGTGGAGCTCCCTGCGATCGCTCCGGGACCGGCCGAGCATCCTCGCCTGTACGCGGCCGGCCCCCGCGGGCAGTGGTTTCTGCCGGGCGCGGGGCTGAAGTTCGGGGGTGTGAGTGTCCTCACTTTTTCTAGAGCATCCCTTTGGGAGGGGAATTTTCTCCGAGAGCCCCTTGCTCGTGGGTCGGAAGGGTGCGGGTACTGCTTTCCCTCCGGGGCTCTCCTTCCATCCCGAGCAGAGCGGCGGGAGCGTTTCGGCAGCGCCGGCGGGGCGACGGGACCGGGCGCAGCGGCAGCTCCACCGGTCCCCTCTAGCATCGCGCCTACGGCAGCCACCCATCGCTGGGGGAAGCCCCCAAACACGGCACAGGGCGCGCAAGCCCCAGAGGAAACGATCTCACAAACTTGTAGCATTAGTCGCGTTCCCGTCTCGGATCCCGCTGGGGTTCTGGGGAGGTGTGTTTGGCCATTGGGGAAGGTTTTCTGCTGCAGACTGAGAGGCTGATTCCTTTTAGAGTAGTAGAGTTACAATCAGGCAGTTATCAAGCACAGGTATGCTTCAAATCATTCACTTAAAGTAGCTCTGTTGCTAGAAAAATTATTTTATTGTCCCTGTCTAGTTTGGTTTAGGGTTCTCAGATTCAGTGTGTTGCAGTCAGGTCAAAAGTTACTGGGAGAAGTAAGTTCTGATCTTCTTCACTCAACAGCAAACCTGGAGATGTAGTTAATTCTCTGTGAGTCACACTTAAGGGAGAAGAAAATCAGGTCTGGTACCTTTAGGAGGTGTATCTGGGGACTTTATGACTTTGCTACTTTTTGCCTCTTCCAAAGTACAAAGGTGGTCAACACTAGACATCTTTCTATGAAAAGATGCTCAAATAAATGGATAGTTGTATTGAGAGTATTCAGTAGCATCACCTTTAGCTGTTCTGCCAAAAGAATCACATGTCAAATACATGATTCTTTGTGGCTTGAGGACTGCCTAAATCTTACCTAAGTTGCTCAGATTTTGTTATTTATCAGCTGAAAAGGAATAAAAAATGGTCAGCACCTGTCCTGACATATGGAAGATTTATGCAGTCTTGAACTTAAGGAACCAGGCAGTAATCGTTTTGTATGGGGACACATCCTTATGTTACTGTGACTTTTGCAAAACAAAATTGCTCGCTGGAGATTTATTTTCAGAGATTTTGTGGAGTGAGGGGCAGTGTCCCTGTGGCTCAGGACATTTTTCACCAGAGAGGCACAGGTAAATTATGCTAGGTGGTTTTGACTGTGTTAGTTTCTTTCATATGCAAAATAAAAAAGATTTTAAGGATATCTGTTAAATGATAGTGCATTGCTTTTGCTTGGAATTGGAAAGGGTAGATATAATCAAGAACTAATGAAATGAGACTGATTTCCTAGTAGGGGAAACCCTGTAAGTTCTATGATATGAAATCAAGTTCTTGAATAAGAAAAGCCTTAAGTGGTAGAAAACTAAATTTCTTCCTTGAGTAATTCAAACACACTTTTAATATCAGTTACTTTGGAAGGACTTTAACTGAATGGGCATTTCTAATGGCTTTTTTTTTTATTAATCAGAGACCTGTGACCTCTTTTACTAAGGTAAAACTCTTGCCAGGATTCCTCAGTGTTAGCTTGCTGAATCCAGTGAGAAGCCCATCTGAGTGGGAACCAGGACAGTACTTCTGTAACCTCAGACCTCTACTTTCTCTATCTTTCTGCCTAGGACTCTTGATACATTATCACTATGTCGAGCCATCTACTATGTTGTCCTTCCTTAGCAAAGCAAAAAAGGCAATGTGTTCACTCAGTGATAACAGGAGAAGGTTGGATTTGCTGTGTGAGTGTGTGTGTGGAAGCGAAAGAATGCATGAGCTGAGGTACCTGGTACAGAGGCACATTGTCGAAGTGCAGATAACATCCAGAATGGGGTGAGATGCAGAGCTGGAAATGCAAGCTGTCAGGTGAAACCTTCTGCTTTGCTTAGCAGAGTTGTAGGTACTTAGAAGACACTTACTAGCTGTGGAATCTAAGCACCTCAGAAACCGTGATGTATTTACCCAGGTTCTCTTATTCTACTTCTGTGTATGGAAACTGAGGCAAGGAGAAACTTAAGGACTTTACCGAGACTTTTAACAGATAAAGTGGTTTGTTTGTTGTTGTGGTTTTTTTGTTTGTTTGTTTTGGGGTTTTTTTACATAAATCATTGTTTTGGCATCCCTGTCCATTCATTTGTTATGTAATGCCTGCATTTCAGTGGTACTATTTGTATTTGAGTTGAGAGATGCTACCAGTGTAAAGCTGGGTAATTTTAAAAATTCTGGAGTAATCTTTCTCAGTATATGCGCATAAATCCATATCAAGAGAAATGGTGTGATTCTTATCTGAAATGGTTCTCTAATGCAGATTTCAAAGACTGCTGGTAGGTTTTTGCATTTCATAATCCTGTTTTCACAGGATTTTGGTCAGAGGTGAGCAACCAGACAATTGGAAAGCTGGAAACAGAGTCTGGTCCCAGTTACATTTTTACTTTCTATTTTAAAGACTATATCTCATCCTGCAAACAATAGTGAAAAAGCTGTAAAGTCCAAATTTTGTAAGGTCCTGAGTTCCCCATGTGTGCAACATGGCATCTATAACTCCTGGAAAGTTTGGATTCCAATGAGGGAAAACCCCAAACAAACAGGAAACAATTTTAGTGGATTAAAGTTTGAAAATCAAATCAAGGGGTTTTTTTCCATTATTTTCTTATGACTATATCATGCTGTTCTGCAGCTGCAAAGGGTGGCACAAAGAAAGGAAATACTGTCACAGGAGTTCTGAATTTAATAGACCTGGGCAAGTGTGTGTGTAAAACAAATAAAATTTTGCAGAGCAAAACATCTGATTTTGAGACAGACTGCAGAGTTCTAACAAAAACTCTTTAACAAAATGATGCTTTATTTTTTGAAAGCATGGTTTTCAACACTAGGCAAGCAGGAAGATCGACAGCAGATCCCACCAACATCCATCCTGAAAGCAAAGCGTCCAGTGTAAATGCAACCTCTGTTCCCACTTGCTCTTGGATCCTGACATTCATCCCACTGTCCTTCACCCTGTTTGTGTCTCCTGATTCTTTTATTTGGGAAGGTGTTATCCTTTTCTTGAGGTCTGCACTTAGAACAGGAGATAGGTTCATACCACCAGCCCTTGACAGGGTGAATGGCAGGATTTCTTGAGTTCAGTTGTCCACGTGATGGTAAGTGGACTGCAGGTGGTAGCACTGATCATCGAATGCCATCTCCATCTGGCTTGGTCCCAGCCTCCAAAGAGGAATGACACTCCATATTTGAAGATAATTCCAGATTAAAGGTGTGGAGGAAGAAAAGGGGCTTTTTGAACCTCATTTACACCGAGAGCTAATTCTGGAAACCATTTAGCTAGCAAACTCGTGCTCTTAAATTAGTAAGAACTCCCTACCTGCATACTAGTTAAAATTTTAAATACCTTTGGTGTCTCAGGGATTTGCTTTTAGATGTATTTTAGTCAAACCTGTGAGGCAGATCATCAGAGGCTGTGAAGATAGAAGTCTACACTGAGATAGACAGGTACTGCTACAGGTGCAGATACACACAAACTACATGATTTTAAGGGAAGGTTTTGAGCATGATTGGGTTCATTCAACCTATTTGAGGTTTTGTCAGTTGACTTGTGTTCAAACATTGCAGCACCAGCAGTTTTTGTACGGTTTGTGTTTCAGTTTCTCCCACCTCTGTACTGATAATAGAGATGATTTGTCGCTTAAATTGGAGATGAATCAAATTCCAGTTTTCTTACCAAGGAAAAAATGCGATGAGTGGTTGCTTACAAAACACTGCTGTGTCTTGGCTATTGAAATTAGTGCTTGAGAGACACATATGAAGAAAGCAAACTGTGCTCTCATTTAGGGCTCATGGAGAGATTAATTTTCACAAACATGATCAAACCTGTTTTAATTCACACCTTTTTAGCTCAGTGAAAGCTGTTGCATGAGCCATTTTATTTCAAAATAGAATTGTAAAAGTGTATTATTTTGTGTTTTATGAAAACAGCCTGTGCTTTTTTCTTAAATAAGAATCTCTTCACAGCCAGTCTTGCATTGGGATAAATTGAAAATATAAACAGAAAGAAATAATTTTATTTTAACATAACAGTTTATGTAGAACAATCTAAAAGCTGCTTGAAGAATGCTTGGGCCATATATGTGGGAATGATGCGCAGGTATGTAGAAAGAAAGGAGCTGCAAACTGGAACAGGAGAAAGCCACCTTTTCAGAAGGTTTTAGGCTTAATCTCCCTTCATATGTTGGCTTCCCTAAAACCAATATGAAAAGGGGAGACAGCTTTGTTCCTCACAAAAAACCTTAAAAGAAAATGGGATGGCACTGTTAGACGTGATCTAAAGGCTAGAGAGAGTCCCAGCCTTTGTCTTCAGAGCAGCTTGACATGATCTACCATATTGTCTTGCATTTGTTTGCATAACAGCTGGTGACCTCAGTTTATCTCCAGGAATACAGAATTTTGCCTGTTTGAAGCCAGATTGATGGCCTTCTGCAGATGGGATGTCACTTGCTTCACCTGTGCTCTGAGCCAGGGAGACTCTCATCTGAAGAGGACAATGTGAGGCACTGCTGGGCCCCTAGCACAGCACTGGATGTGACAAAACCACATCTTGTTTGCGTTTAACCAGATTAAACTGAGTAAGCACAGGACTATGCAGAAGCACTAGGTCCTGCAATAAACCATCTGTCTTATTTTCACACCCTAATAAATGTGACTAATTTGCTCTTTATTTTGTAGAGCATTATCTGGGAAAAAAAGTTCTGTGAGCAGTGTGAGAATAAATACTGTAATTCACATTGCCCAGTAATGACTGTGACTTCTTACAAGAATTCATTTTTGTTTCCAAATGTCACAAGTGACATATTTCTTTTGCATCCCCTTGTATGCAGAGCGCTTGATCCTAGGAAGTCTAACTATTATAAAATATTGTTGCATTGTTGTTGTGTCAAAATGCAGAGTTTGAGATTTGACAGGGTGTGAAGCCTTTGGTCTGTGTGGCCCTCTTTCCTTTAGCAGAAAGGAAAAGGTTTCACAGCCACAAGGTATTGAGAAGAGATGAGGAGATACTGGGAAAGTAAGTGATACCTGATAGAAGTCATTCAAATGCTCATCAGGAGCATACAAAGCCCACGTTTCTTCTGAGACTTAAGCACTTGGACTTTAGGTTTGGTCTGTGGTCTTCAGGACTGTCAGGGAGGTGGGCTCCTAGTGTGGAGCTGCAGAGACCACATGGATGCTTGCAGTTAGTCTCATCATCTCAAGACACGTGGCTATCTGTGATACCCAGACACACATTCTGCAGCTTTGAGCCCTTTGCTCGAAGGGTATCTCAGCCTTTCCATCAGGGCTTTGCTGTCTGGTAGTCACACAGAGCTGTGGAACAGATTTCCTCTTCATATTTGTTTTTGGCAGGTGTCTGCAAATGTGATGCTGTCCTTCCACGTCTCTTGAGTTCATGAGCTGTTTCAGCTTTACTGGTTAAGGGTCTCCACGTGCCAAGAACATAACTTATCCAATTTAATAGTAAAAGCAGTTTCTTTAAATGTTTTTAGTAATGTGTTTTATAATCTTACAATGAGAGAGCATTAAGCTTACATGTTGAAGTGAAATGGGAAAAAAAATTTGTTCTGGCTTTCAATGATATGCTCTAAGTATATATTTCCATGGAGTCATCATCATTCAGTATGTGGGGAATCTCCTCTACTTCTATTTTATTTTTAGAAAAGCAGATCAATGTGTAGTGTTTTACAAGCTAAATACATACTTCACTCTAACTAAAATCAGAACTTACTGTATCATATTAAAAATAATGTAAATCTGTTATTTCTGACCAGTGGATCTAAACTTGATTTGCTTTCAGGGAAGCTAATCTTTGCCTTTAAAAAATGTCATTGCTGAGCATATTTCCAGGGATGTGTTTGGGGTGTGAATTTTCTGCCATGAAACACTTAGTGATGCACAATGAAGAAGACATAGTGTTGCTGGAATAACCATCAGTCCCATTTCTATTTCAACTGCCTCCAGTGTAAACTAGAAATGGCAAAAAAGACAGTCAAATGCAAAGGAAGGGTCAAAGGACAATTAGGCTCCTCAAAATATTTGTGTTTTCTTTCTGCATTTTAAGATTTTTGGAAAGAAATATTAGTCCTCTTTTCTTGGATTGAAGTATTCTTAAAAATGAGCTGGGGAATCTCCCTTTGTGTAGTAATGTGGCATTTAAGACCTGCTATTTTCAATGAGTTTTAGTTAAAGTAGGTTCTAATTCGTCTTTGTCTTACCTTTCTGATGGAGAGGTATGGAACAGGTGGAATGTGCATTGTAACACCATAAGGATGCTTGATCCTATACTGCTCATGCATGGTGAATATGCCTGAACAGTATTTAGGTTTTCTTTTCCTTGCAGCTACTTTCTACTTTATCATGCAATGCATTAGAAAAAAACCCAGAACTTGTCAAAGAAACAAAAAGTATTGGTAGGAACAATCTGAACCTCCTGTAGGAAATGGGGATTTCTCCATCACTTGCAATCTTGAAATCTACACTGGAAATGTTTATGAAGTGTATCTGTCTTTTGAGTAGATGTTACTGGCTTGGTACAGAAATTTTTGTAAGACCTTCGTTACCTTGTGCTACAAAAGATCTGGATGACATGAAGGATTCCTTCTGGCCTCAGAGTGTACCACTCCACAGCTGTATAAATAAACTGAGCTGTTTATAAGTTCGTAAGTAAAAGAATTGTTGACACATTTGCAAAACTAGAGGAGGGGAGTACTCATTTACTCCCCTTTCTACTTATTTCTTGAATGGCTTCAAAATCCTGAGCAGGATTTTACTCAAGATTTAGGGGAAAAAGTTTGCTCCAGTATAGGAGCAAAGTAATGAAAAATTTCAACCCAAGAATGTCTCTGAGACTGTGAAAGCAGGCAGATTTATATAAACTGTTTTGCTGTTCCACTCATAGTGTTGGAGCTAAACAAACCCTGATGTTCTGTAGATCACTAGAGAATAACCAGTATTGTTCAGTCAAACCTTCCACAGGCCAAGGCAGTCAGTGATGGTGGTGGCACCTCTGGGATTGCACAGGTAAGGTGAGGAAAAAACCTGCTACACAACAGCAGCTCTAAGAGAGGAGTGAGGACATGTGAGAGAATCAACTCTGATCAGTGAAGAAGGTGAGGCAGCAGGTGCTCCAGGTGCTGGAGTAGAGATTCCCCTGCAGGCTGTGGTGAAGACCATGGGGAGACACCTGTGCCCCTGCAGCCCATGGAGGTCCATGGGGTAACAGAGATCCATCTGCAGCCCATGGAAGATCCCACACTGGAACATGTGGGTACTCAAAGGAGGCTGTAACCCCATGTAGGGTACCACAGTGGAACATGTGGAACAAAGGAGGCTGTGACCCCATGGGAATTTCACACTGAAGTGGGGTCCTGGCAGGACCTGAAACCTTGTGGAAGGACCCACACTGGAGCAGTTCATGAAGAACTGTAGACCATGGGAAGGACTCACATTGGAGAAGTTTGGAGCACTTTCTCCTGTGGGAGGGACACCATGCTGGAGCAGGAGAAGAGTGTGAGAAGTCCTACCCCTGAGAAGGAAGGAGTGACAGAGCCAACATGTCACGAACTGACTACAGTCCTGATTCTCCATCCCCCTGCACTGCTCTGGGAGGAAGGGGTAGTAAAATTGGGAGTGAAGTGGAGCCTGAGAAGAAGAGAGAGGAAGGGGGAAGGTGTTTTTAAGATTCAATTTTATTCCTCATTGCCCTACTCTGATTTTAATTGACAGTAAATTAAGTTAATTTTGCCAAGTTTAGTCTGTTTTGCCCATGATGGTAGTTGTTAAGTGATTTCTTCCTGTCCTTATCTTGACCCATGAGCCTTTCATCATGTTCTGTCTCTCCCTGTGCAGCTGAGGAGGGGAATGATAGAGCAGCTTGATGTGCACCTTGATGGTCAGCCATCCCAGAGCTCAAAAATGTGTGGAACCGAAGATCTTTGGAGTCTACTCTTTGGGGTTGATCATGTTTCAACCTGGTGCTACAAATGGTGATGAACAATTTCTTCATGCCTTAGCAATTTTCTTAGCTCAGGAAAAAGTAAAGGATAGAATTTTTCTGTCCAATGTTAACTGGTTTTGGTTTTCCATACTTGTTAACTGACATATTCCTAGCACATCTTCATTTTTTCATGTAAATGTAGACACTGCTGATCTGCTGCTGATGAAATGTCTTTTGGTCTTGGGCTGATTAAGAAAACAAGGTCATACGACCCACTTTTAACATTTTTCGTAGTATAATACTGAAATGAAAGAAAAATAGGATAGAAATTAATAATGGCTAAAAAGAAAACTTGAATTTAAAAGTTTTGCTGTCTAGTTACAGTAACAATTGTATACATTAAGTAAGTTTTTTTATGGAACAATTACTACTAAATACTTTTTCATTACACAGGAGTAGCTGTAATCAGCTTTCTGTACAGTGTTAACATATGAAGATAGTGGATGCTGGAGAGAAGAAAGAGAAATGTAAATCTTTCATGTCATATCATCTTGCTCCTTTAGTGACACGTGCTACTTGAAAAACAAAGCAAAAGAACTGTGTTAAAAAATGTGAAATTAAAGTAAATACAGAAAGTGCAAACTGAGAACCACTGGGTTCTGCATGAGCAGCCAGATGTGCTCTGACTTTCTGGCTGGGCAGTGTGCCTTGGGGACAGATACCTGGCAATTTGTGCTTCAGTGAGTTTCAGTTCTGGTCCTCAGATCCACTGAGAGGAATGATTTACTGCAGTAGATTGGCCTAAGTAATTTCCTATATCAGAATCTACTGCTTTGCAGTTTCCTATGTGGATATACATCCTGGAGTGCAGGGATCATAGTGCTGTGCTGTGCTGGCAAGGGTGCTGTTTTGATGGCTTTGTTGGAGCAAGGATGCTGTTGTGAAGAGCCACTCACACCTACTATGAGCATGCACATACATAGAAGTATAAGTAGGCATGTGAAGCTCTGAAGGTTTTTCAGTGTTTTATTGCTCTTGTGAGCTCTTCATGGCAACATGTCATTTAAAATGTTCTGTGATCATGTGGGTAAGTATCCAGAGCTCTGGAGCCCTCATAGTCAAGCTGGGCTACTGAAGAAAAGCAACTCAAATCTGAATGGTCAGGCCAACTTATTATTTCATGGTAGGCATAGAATTCACAGAAAACATGAATTCACTGGAATTATGTTGATGTAATGCCTCGACATAATGTGAAACAGCATTAGGAGTGTGCAAGAGGACTACATGCATCGCCAAGAGATGGTGGATGTGCAGGGTGGGGATTTTTGTTGTCTGGTCAGAAAAAAACCAGAACATTTTCCCAGGCCTTCTGTGATGGTAGTATATTGATTTAAATGTTCTGCCTGTCAAGGGAAGAAGGAACTTTTAATGTCTTCAAGTCTCCCATGGTTTTAAACACTTCCTCAGGAGGGAGTGTGCAGTGACCCTTGTCTGTGAAACCTTCATGGGTCATTTCCCCTTCTCAAGGTTATTTAAAAAAAAAAAATTGCTTGACTTCTCTTTCAGGCTACTCTACAGGAGTCCTTACTGACCTTGAAGGACTAGTGTTTCACACACTTTCACAGGTGGTTAGGTATGGAGTAAAGTCAGTATTGTGCTGACTTTGTGTTTCCTTATTATAGGAAAAGCTTATATCACATCACATTTGCTTTCGTGTTTCGCCCCCCTTTTCGACTAACAACAGGCAGTTGGGTTGCAGTAATGAGCAGCCATTAGATCAAAAGTGTGCTTCCAGGTGATCAGTGATACAGTGTCAAACTGAGGTCTTGGATGCAGATGGCCAATTTCAAGACCATGTGGTTTGGAGCATGTGTGTTTCTCAACCGTAATTGCAAGCTATCTCACCTTTGGGGGGAATGAATCTGAACTCTTCTGCCTCATTAGTTGATGTACCTTCCCATAAATTGCACAGCTGACACATTTCACAATTATCTTTTGGGCAGAGAGATTACATTCTTTAGTGCTTTGGTAACATTTTCTGAGAGGAGATAGTGGTGAAACAGAGGTCCTGGCACCTGACTGCAGCTGGATCACGCTGTAGATAAGAGTGATGCTGGTTCCTGCTTGTGACCTTAGGCAGATTTCTTAAAGTTCTGTCATTATTTCCATAGTTCATGTAGAATGGAGACCTCAGTAGCTGTACTTCACAAGGTTATAATGAACTGAAGAAGTACAGAGGTTTAGGGGTGAAAACAAGACTTTTCACTTCCAGTTGCTGGAGGTGTATTTATCTGTAATCTTAAATTATGAAGAGCTATGATCTCTGTTGTTTTAGATGTGACAACTACAGTATGCCAAGACTGACTGGGTCTTGCAGGCAGAACTTAGATGAAAATGAGGAGCAAAAATCCTTTGGAAGGCCTGTAGGTACATTGTGAATAACAGTCTTTGTTTTATGTCCTGGATAATACACAGAGGAGTGAATTCAGTGAATTTGAGTTTGTTAGGAAAGCTGTTGTGCTTTTCTCTGCTGACTGTAGAAACCTCCCAGTGCTTGTAGTCCCCTGGAACTCTCTTCCAGATGGCTTAAGTCACAGAATGGTAGACTATCCTGAGTTGTAAGGGGCCCACAAGGATCACTGAAATTCAACTCCAGGCTCTGCACAGGACAATCCTGAGAGTCACACCGTGTGCCTGACAGTGTTGTCCAAATGCTTCTTGAACTCAGACAGACTTGGTGCAGTGACCATTTCCCCAGAGAGCCTGTTCCAGTGCTCAAACACGCTGTGGGTGAAGAACCTTTTTCTTATATCCAACCTAAACTTCTCCAGACACATCTTCATGCCATTCCCTCAGGCCCAGTCACTGGCCACCAGAGATAAGAGATCAGTTCCTGCCCCTGCACTCCCCCTCATGAGTAAGCCGTAGACTGCAATGAGGTCTCCTCTCAGTCTTCTACAGGCTGAATGAGCCAGGTGATCTTACCAGCTCTTTGTATGACTTCCCCTCTAGACCCTTGACTGTCTGGACTTCAGCAAAGGTTTTGACACCATCTCCCATGCCATACTCTTGGAAAAGCTGCAGCCCACGACTTGGACAGGTGCANTTCTCCAGACACATCTTCATGCCATTCCCTCAGGCCCAGTCACTGGCCACCAGAGATAAGAGATCAGTTCCTGCCCCTGCACTCCCCCTCATGAGTAAGCCGTAGACTGCAATGAGGTCTCCTCTCAGTCTTCTACAGGCTGAATGAGCCAGGTGATCTTACCAGCTCTTTGTATGACTTCCCCTCTAGACCCTTGACTGTCTGGACTTCAGCAAAGGTTTTGACACCATCTCCCATGCCATACTCTTGGAAAAGCTGCAGCCCACGACTTGGACAGGTGCACTCTCTGCTGGGTTAAGAACTGGCTGGATGGCCAGGCTCAGGGAATGGTACATCCAATTGGTGTCCCCCAGGGATTAGTATTGGGTCCTGTCCTATTCAATATCTTTATTGATGATCTGGATAAGCAGATTGAGTGCACACTTAGTAAATGTTGGGTGGATTACACCAGGTTGAGTACAAGCATTGATATGGAGGAGGGCAGGAGGGCTCTGCAGAGGGCGCTGGACAGGCTGGACTGGTGGGCCAAGCCCAGTGGTATAAGGTTCAACAAGACCTAATGCTGGGTCCTACACTTCGGCCACAACCACCCCATGCAGCGCTACAGACNGGAATGGTACATCCAATTGGTGTCCCCCAGGGATTAGTATTGGGTCCTGTCCTATTCAATATCTTTATTGATGATCTGGATAAGCAGATTGAGTGCACACTTAGTAAATGTTGGGTGGATTACACCAGGTTGAGTACAAGCATTGATATGGAGGAGGGCAGGAGGGCTCTGCAGAGGGCGCTGGACAGGCTGGACTGGTGGGCCAAGCCCAGTGNGGGCCAAGCCCAGTTGTAAAAGGTTTAACAAGGCCTAATGCTGGGTCCTACACTTCGGCCACAACCACCCCATGCAGCGCTACAGACTGGGGACAATGGCTGAAAAGTGGCCCAGTGGAGAAGGATGTGGGAGTGCTGGTTGACAACTTCTGAACATGAGCTAGCATGTGCCCAGGTGGCCAAGAAGGCCAATGGTATCCTGGCCTGTATCAGAAATAGTGTGGCCAGCAGGACTAGGGAAGTGATTCTCCCCATGTACTTGACACTAGTGAGTCTGCACCTCGAGTGCTGTGTTCATTTTTGGGCCCCTCATTTCAAGAAAGACATTGAGGTAGTGGAGTGTGTCCAGGAAAGAGCAATGAGGCTGGTGAAGGGTCTAGAGGGTAAGTCCTATGAGGAGTGGCTGAGGGAGCTGGGGTTGTTCAGCCTGGAAAAGAGGAGGCTCAGGGGGGACCTCATCACTCTGCACAGGTACCTGAAAGGAGATTGTGGGTGGGCCAGTCTCTTCTCCTAAGCAACAGGATGAGAGAACACAGTCTTAAAGCTGCACCAGGGGAGGTTCAGGATGGACATTAGGAAAAGTTTCTTCACAGAAAGGATGATAAGACATTGTAATGGACTGTCCAGGGAGATGGTGGAGTCCCCATCCCTGGAGGTGTTGCTGGACAAGAGAGTGGAGTGGTCTAGCTGACAAGGTGCTGTTTGATTGTAGGTTTGACTTGGTGATCTCAGAGGTCTTTTCCTCTAATCTCATTGATTCTGTGAGCTTTGTAGCTCTCCTTTGGATGCTTTCTAATAGCTTTGTCTTTCTTACATTGTGGCACCTAAAACTGTTCACAGGACTTAAGGTGAGGCCTCACCAGCACACAATAGAGTGAGACAAGCACCTTCCTTGACTAGCTGGTGATGCTGTGCTTGTTGCTGAATGTCATCTTTAAACAGTTTCTAATGCCACAGATTTCTTTCTAGCCTAAAACCAAATGTGCTTTTCTGACTGTTCTTCAGTTTTACTCCCTGGAAGGATGGATCTTGAGTCTAGGGTATACCACTTTTGTAAAAGTGTGAAGAGAGTTTACTTCAACCTATTGATTTTGGTGTTGTAATAATTAGTTGTTCCACTGTCCAAAAGTCAGTGGCTGTAAAAAAGGTATTTTATATTTCAATTACCCAGTGCTTCATCAAAAACATAGCAGGACAGCAGAGAGTTGAAAAAACATTGTTACATTTCAGGCTGAGTCACACAATTTCCAGTACAAACCAGATTTTAGTCTACAGACAAGTAATCCCCTCCCTTCACAAGTTTGTTGTTGAACTGGTATGGCTCATTTAATTATTCAATAAGTAATTGAATAAATTAATAAATTATTCATTTACTAAATACTAAATAATCTAATAATATATATTAGTAGAGAAATAAATATTTTATTAAAAATACTGGTGCTGTGTTTATGTAAATAAAATATACTTGTTTCAAACAAAGTAGCAGAAAACTATCTAACACTTCTCAAAGTAGACATAGACTGTTCAGAAATTATGGAACAATATTAGTATGCTTCCAGCAGTGACTTAAGAACTTCACAAAGCAATGTAATAGACAATAATTTGCATTGCTGCTCTGAAAAATTCGCAGTTGAAGCATAAGTTCAGAATAATGGTCACATTTATTTGCAGCCACTGGAAACCTGCGGAACTGAACCAACATGGGTCTGAACAGTTGATGCCCTTAGTAATTCCCTATTGATTTGCACCAATGAAATGAAAAGGCTTAAATTGCTTTCTTTGATGCTTTGCTTGCTCTGCAGGAAGAAGACTCTAATGTCCAAAATGGTTAACTGTCTGAAATTACCTTAACAATTCAAAAGCAATAATGTAGTGCCTCAAACTGTGATAAAGTACAGCATTGAACTGCACTTTTAGTTTTGAATATTACATTTCCATGGCTATATATACATCCTCCATATAGTTGACACAAGAGGATAAAAAGAATATTAAAAAGGATTCAATATCAAACAGGAGGTATTGCAAAGCTGAGTTCAATGTTATGCTAGCTCTCTAGATAGCTTCTTTGGCTCAGGGACAGATCAGTGCACCCTGCCAGCAGGATTATCTTGCTCCTGCCACTCCACATGCTGAAGCATGAGTTTTTCTGGGCCAATTTTGCGTGCAAATGTAACACTTTTTTCAAGTACTATATTTATCGCAAGCTTCTGTTTATTCCCGGCATCCTTCCTTTGTGTTGAGTTCCTGTCATTGCCTGTCTGTGAACTTCAGTTGCCTCATTTCCTTGGCTGCTTTCACACTGTGTGATGAGGTTCTTCCATCCAGTCCCTGTCCCCCTCTCTCATCCTGCTTATGAAGAAAAGTGTCAAAAGGACAGTCAAGAGCTGAAAACAAAAGATGACCTTCTGAGCCATATATATTGTAGAGAGAGTTATTTAAAGGTTGGCAGGTGGGACTTCAGTTATAGTACCAATAGCATTATTTTAACTTCTGTACTTTTAGACAAGCCTCTAAACAGCAGCCTTTCTGGGCTTTCCCATCAGGTTTGAGGATTTCTTAGCTTATTCAGTGTTTGTGATATCTTGGCCACACACATTTGACTTGATCCCAGTAGAGGGCTTTCAGAGAAGGCTTTGAAAGGCAACCATGGAACACTTGTATTCAGACAGACCCTTAGTGAAATGAGGCTCTTGAGCTTATACATGCCCAGGAAACAGATAAGAAATCCTACTCCAATTTTAACCAGTGGGGTTTTTTATGCAGCGGGATGCCTCTGTACATTGTATGAGAGCACAGGAGAAGTAATTTCCACGGGCATTTCGTATGCATTAGATGTCCTGAAGTGCCTGTGCATTCCTGCTGGAACACCTCTAATGGTATAACTTGGGGTTTACATAAAGGATCGGTGATCTTTAATAGCATCTCTGCAACAGGGTATTGAAGAAGAACTGAAGAAACATAGCACTTTTGTAAAATTGACTTGCTCAGTATTTAAAATCATGTTTATTAAAAAAAAAAGTGGCTATTGATCAGTATGACAAAATGATATTGATAGATTATTAATCTCTCCCTGGTGTTTCCAACAAATCATAGGTGCATGACTGCAGAGCAGCAGTTGCCATTAGGGTGGTTTTAGTTGCTGTCCTGAACTGTATGTCAGGACAGTAGTTGCACAGCTATGTGCTGCAATCATTGAAACTTCAGGTTCTGCAGAGAGGCAGCTGTTTATTTAGTACATAACTTCCAGTAGAGATCTGATGTCCTTATGTAGTTAAAGGTTAGATGATGGTAATTGGTAGAGTTGTCTTTAAAAAAAAGGTATAGAAGTATCCTCTTGGCATGAGGTTTGAGGTCATTATATGTTATGAAAATTATAATTGAAAGAAAGGGGGTTTGAATCAGACATCACAGATTTCAAAGAATATACATAGGATTATACACCTGTAATTGCTGTTGTAAAACTGCATACAGCAGTTTTGTCTGGTAAAATAAGAATTATTCTGAGAAAGATAGGAGCCATTTTAAAATCTTACTATCCTGTCAGTAATAGCAGTATCTTGAAGAAACATTCAGGTGAAGGAAAATTCTTACATTTCCCTCTTATATACTTAGGCAAGATTTTCAAAATTGTTCTTAACATGTGTTTGGAGAAACGTGCAGTAGGACGAACACACAGCAATTCATATGCTGCTTCAGATTTATGAAGTAGTTGCATGACAGAGATTCAGTGCTACTTTTAAGCCTCTGGGAAAAATACCAGTGAATAATAACAGTATAGGAGAAAAACAAACATTGAGAAATATTTTTCCATTTCACAGAAAAAGTTTATATCATTGAAAAAATTACAAGGCGGTTACTCTGTCATGTATCGCAATAGTGAATTTAAATATTGCTGTGTAATGGGTTTGATCCATGGCTTCCTCAGTAACCAGTGTAACTAAGGAAGTGGACATTACAAAGTATTCCACATGTGTTTTCCATGTAAGAGTAGGAGGGGGAGTTGCTCTTCCTGCTTCCGGGAGCTCAGGGAGAACCGGGGGAGCTTGGATGGTCCTGTGTCTCTGTTGGTGTTTTCCTGGCTCTGGACGTTGGTGAGACTGTATCGTTGCCTGTTCCTCTCCTTTCTTGAAGTTTTTAATTGTATTCATTAGTTTCATTTGTTCTGTTTTGGTTTAATTTCTTCTTGTTTCTTGTTGCCCCTTCCCCCTTTTTCCCTTTCCCCTGGGGTGGGCTCCACATAGTGGGTAGATTGCATGCGTGTTTGTGGATGTTAGAAAATATAATTCCTTTTTAAGTCAGTTCAGTTTCTTTTGAGTTCTTTTCTTTGCAGTTTTTTTTCTTTCCCTTGCTGGGAAGGCTCGGGGACGAGGGAGGAGGGCAGTCCAGGGTTGGTAAGAAAAACTAGGCCAAACCTGAGACATGCTGTGAATCTTACTCTGAACTCCATTTTTAGTGTCAGAAGAATATCTTTTTACCAAAGGAGAGTAGAGGGTAGATAATAAGCAGTTATAGTTAAGGTCTAGGATCAGATTTTCTGGTTTTTTTCATATACAAGATTTTGAAGTAGGTTGTTAAGTGAAAAAAAACAAACCCAAGTTTTCTATTTTCTCATCTTCTATTCATGGCTAGGCTTCGTGAA
>VWZD01012762.1:16103-53572 GCA_013396695.1 Sakesphorus luctuosus
TTTTATATTCAAAGCCATTCAATACGGCAAACGTTAGAATGATTTATCATGCTAACCTACATTTTGATATAAAAGAGAACCAGTACAAAAACAAATGGGAAACTTTACTGAGATGAATAATAACGTATTTTCAATATTATTCACACCCTCTGAACTTCTGCAGGACAAGCACTTTGCAGAAGAAGTGTCTAAAGCACATACTTAAAATTATTTTTTATTCAAAAAAGACAAGATTTTATAGGAATCTAGAAATTACTAACCTGCATGACCTTACCAAAACAAAGTTAAACCAAGTACCTGACAGCAATGATTAGTTCTTGCTGTGAATTCCCTATATCTGAACAAGCTAAAATACTGTCTGAAAATACACTTTTCCTTTATTCCACGTAGTTGAGAAGTAACGTGCATGGCTGCAGGAAGTACTGGTGTTTTGGTTTGGGGTTTTTTTGGTGGATTTTTTTCTTTTTTTTTTTTAATAACTCAGAATCTAAACCACAGTATAATTCTCCATTAAAAAATCCTTTCCACAAACAATGTACAAACAAACTAAAGTACATACTTACCATATCTTTCAAATTACATTTCAGTTTCAGCCTCACCCTTGAATTTGCTCATAGATTTAGCATTTCAAAAGCCAGAGGGACATTGAAGAACTAATCTATGCCTTTTGTCTAACACAGGGTAGGGAATTTTATAACTTCTTCAAGTCTGTAGAACAAGTTACTGCTTTTTCCACTCTGTGACACAGTAACAGGTTTACAGACCTCTAATTTTAAAACATTTGTTCATTCAGAGACCAATCCTGTGTAGGTAATTAACACTTCTTTTATTAAAATAAAAGTTTCAGACTTTTTCCATTCCTATATGTGGATACTGAAGGTCTTCAAGCTTAGAGTAAAAGTTGATACTGAACTGAAATTGCTTAAAAAAACCATTTAGCATCTTTCTCAGAAAACTGCACAGTAATTATTAGAAACTGCTAATACTTGCCATAATCCTCTTCCATTTCTAAATAAGCCAAATACCATTAATGGAAAATTGAGATGATTTCAAGAAGCTATAGATGAAGTCATTATTTACAAAAAACTGTGAGTTTTATGGTTCAGCAATTTTACTGTAAAAGAGAAAGAAAAATCTGAAAGTGAAAAGAGCCAACTGCCAACAGCCAATTCTTAAGAACAAATCTGTACACTCCAAATTCATTATTGAATATGCATGAATTCAAAAATTTTAAAAAGGGATTTAGGTTACCACTAAATATTTCAGAGAGAGTTTGCATTTGGCAAATTGTACTCACCCTATTCCTCGAGCTATATGTTCCAGTTGCCGACACATGCAAGTTCTAACTTCATATTCCATATCCTGGCACAGAGATTTTACCAATGGAAGAACCTCTCTTTTAATACTAAAAATGTGAACATTTTTTATTATTATACAGAACAAGAATATGTAAAATCCATTCAGTAGTACTCAAACTTTACTCATATATTACTTGCAATGGTAATTTTTAAAAAATTAATTTATCATACATGATAGATGATTTTTCTGAGAATTTGCAATTATAAAAGAATACCATACAGCAGATGCAAATATGTGCTGTAAAGAAATATGAAAAGGACAATTTACTGTCATTATCATTTCCTCATATTTCATCTATTGTTTTTCTTAAACTACAAAAATAGTAGGTAGGCTTAGAGATGCTGTCCTCATTTAATAAACATCTTCAGTACAACTTTTTGAACAGCCACTGAAAGGATATGAGGAACTGCATAAAAGAAAGTGCAAATCCCCATTAAATGTGAGCAATACCTCATCTCTGGTATGCAGGTTATCACCAAAGACATAATTGGGAAGAAAGAAGAAAAAGAATTTAAGATTAAAAGTTCGAGTACTGTAATGTCTTCATGCAAGTAGACCAAGTATTCTTATTAAATCAGTGGCAGATATAAAATAATGACTTTGATTTCTGTTTAAGTAGAAACACATACTACAACTTGGCAGAATCAGCCATTGGGTTTCCTGCCCAAGATGCTGTCACGAGTATTCACAAAATGTCTTTATGAATACTTGTGTTGTTGCAAAACTCAGGAGAAATAATATGTAGACACAGACAAGCAAATTTTCAAGCCAGCCTGCACAGCTTCCACTCATCTGGTAAAAACTAATTTACTTCTTACAAAAATATTTGGCCTCACGTTTCAATAAACTGCACAAAGCCTTGGAAGTTTGGCATTTTAGAACAGTCTGAAGTAAGGGCTCCTTATAAAGAAAATAAATTTGTAATTAGCTGTTGGAATACTGGCACAGAGGGCAGAATAACTGATGTTCTATGACAAGGTCCAGACTTGTTTCAATACTGTATAAAATAACCTAGGATTAACACAAAATAGAAATTAAATGTTTTTAATTACAGTATAAATTTTATGAGGAAAAATTGTGCTATTCTGAAGAAGAAAGTGAAGATATGCTTATACATTGCCTACTCCTTCTAAGGGCTGGATAGTATCAGGCAACAACAATGGTTCCTGATAGACCTCCATATAATTAAGGATAGAAAAAAATAGACCTACATGTTAGATTTGGATAGATAATGAAAAATTAGGAATGGAATTCTTTTGTTTATAACAAGAAACTCTAAGGTGAGGAAATTGTGTTTTGTCCCTGTAAATTGCAGAGAAATCCATTGTTTGGCTTATTTTTTAGTAAGAAAAATGATATGAAAGAGTCCATGAAAATCATATCTATTCAAACCAGTGAAAGAACACATAAACTGAAGTTATGAACGGATGAACATAAGGAAATCTGAATATGCTAGTTACATAAGGAACATTTTTTATTATTAATTAATATCCAGATAAAGGGATCTGCAAAAAGAAAGCATTTAATTCTTGCAACAAGTCTACTTTTCTTGTAGTAATTTTTGTCCACTATCAAAGAAATACTGGTTTTTATTGTGGAATGAAAATATATTTTCAGTTTACTTACATATGAGCTTCAAATTTGTTAGCTACTTTTCCCATGATTTTACAACTAACTAAACGAGACTGAAGTGTTTGAGAAAGCTGTGCTTTGGAAACAAGTGGATTCAGGATCTATATGAAAAAAAAAACAAAACAAACCATGAACAGAAGTATTGTGATCATTAAATAAAGTATTCTTCTTCTTAAAAAAAGCCTCTAAAAAAACATATCCCAGATGTCATTAGCCTATTCATGAATTAATCAATACTAAAGTAATGATACCTATGTACATTAATAGTACATTAATATATTATATTAATATAGTATATTAATATATTTAATATTCAGTGCTCCTATAGAATATTAAAACTCTATATTGGCACAAATAGCAGTTCATGATTCAAGTCACAGTCACAAGTTTACAACTGTCTACTTGTGACTTTATTTTGTGACTAAGTTGTCACAATTGAATATTTAGAGGAATATTTAAATGAATATTTAGAGGTATTAACTGGTAGTTTTCACAAAAGTCTCTCTGAGGTCCTTGTAAGTTTTCCCAGAAAATGCCTCTTTCAATGTAAAGTTTTGCAGCAACAAACCCTCTCAATTACACATACTTTAGGGATCTGCAGGAAAGAGGTTTAAATTCCACACAGACACAGAAAAACTGCATCTTTGCTATCGCTTATTGGATCACCCCTGTGATGCCAGAAACAAACTAAGAAAGGCCTCCAGAACACCGTATTCGGATCTATTATTGTTTGCCTAGGAATAATCACAGAAATCCAGGTGCCAGGCCAAGGAAAACATTACAGACAGGTAACTCCTGTAGTCTGCCACAGTTCCCCAGTCTTTTGTGCAGAGCTCCACAAAAAGGTAATATACAGGCCAGAAAAGCCCAACAATATTCCAAAAACATTTTCCTTCTCCTCTTAACAGCTAAAATTTTGAGACGAGAAAATCTTACCGCTCTAAGGACAAATAGATCCTCCAAACTAGATTAGTACATAAGGTATGCTTCTAACTATAACACTACACAAAGATATATATAAATAGCTATTTAAAAAACTGTATTTTATTTATTTGGACTTTGAATTATGACAGCAGACACACCGTGCCCAGTAATACTAACTCCAGGTAGTGACCTACACAGAGTCCCACCCGTGAAGTGAGAAAGTATATGGGGTTAGACTGACCTTTGGTCTGACACACACACCTTTCCTTATGTCCTTGGGAACTGTGATTGTCCTATAATTTTTACTTACAAAAAAAACCCCAGAACAGCTAGAATATTCCAAATTTCTGATACAAAGATACTTCAAGTAACAGAGAAGGTCCCCTTTTAGATTCAGGTTTCTGTATAGCTGCTGAATCAACACTGTTTTATCAGTTGTGATTTCTCAAAAGGAAACATTTGTGGAAAATTACAGATATGTTCCTAGAGACAAAACAGGGAAGAAACTCCATTTTGTTTAAATGGCAACTTTAAAATTACACTGCAATTAGATTTTTGACTATTTGGGTTATTTGACTCTGTGTTTCTTCCAACCTAATTTTTCACCCTTTAGGAGTTTATTTTTTAAACAATTCTGGATTTCAATTTCCCACTAACTTTAATGAGAATACTTATACTACACAATCATAGATTTAAATTTCCATAGTGTTTTAAATTATAAACACAGTAAATATGCCTGTTGCAAAGCTTTTAAACTTAACAATGAAATAAGAATACTTAAAACAAAACTGAATACATTAGCTGACAAAAGGAGAGTGACATTATAACTTAGTGACAGATTCCTCTTTCTTGAGCTACAGTGAAAAATTAAGTGATTGTGGTGCATTAGCATTTTGGTTCATCAAGAAAAACTGAAATACACAAAGAAATGGATCTCCAGCATTCAGTTCCATTTAGCAGATATGAGAATTTCAGTCCAATAGCAAAGAAAATGTAGTTTCTTCATGAAGACACAGAACAAGATAGTATCCTTTAAACCAGAACAGTATACTGCAAAACATGTTACTGAGCATACAAAGAGCAGTGGAATTGTTACAGAAAATTGACTTTATTTGCTGAAGAACACTACATTTTTTTAAGGTGACCTTCCTGTCTCACCTTTCAACATGCTCCTCTCTTACAGTATGTTCCACAACCATTACTATTTTCACAAGTATAGAACTGCCACAAATCTTACAGAAGTGAATAAAACTTGCAGGGAAATATAATATTATAATCGTATTTTTTCTTAGCATAAGTGAGAGATTATTTTTACCTCATGTCTGACAGTTTCTTTTGGTAAAGCTTCTATGACAGCAAGAAGAGTTTCTAACCATGCATTGCTGACACCTGTTCAAAAGAAATGGGTTATACATTATATAATCCATGTTATATGTCATATTATACATACAACAACTACAACAAAACACACCTCAGTTTTACCAAATTCGTTCTAACTTTTTACACACACCTGTTCAAGGAGCTATGTCCCTAAAACCCACTAAATTAATGTCCAAGACTTCAAACTAAGAAGTAGGATAGGTGAGAAGCAAATTCTGTCCCCGTTTTTCCCCCCTTCAATTCCTGTATAAAATTAATAACGATTCTGTTTGGTTTTTAAAGCTAATTTACTTCATTTAGAAGCATATTCTTTCCTTACATCCACTGAAACTTTCTAGTTTTACAAGAGGACTTCTTTCTTTTTTTCCTTTGTCTTCTAAAAATAGTGTTGAAAAGCATAAGAAAATTTACCAACACAGAAGAAATATGAACCATCCTCCCTCCATCTTTACAGCAACAAAATTTTGGTGCTTCCAGAGAAGCTCCAGCTCAGTGAAAACTTCGGATTTAGTCCTTCGGTCAAAGTGGGGTTTTTTTGGTTTTTTTTTCAATGAGAATCACATTCGAATATCATTATGGAAGTGGTCAGCATGCAAAAATCTTTTCATTCATGCAAGTCTAGATACAAAGTCACAGTGACTGCACTCACTGCTTTATCCAGTATTGTATCGTCACTAAGGAAACAAAACATACAGAAGTCATCAGTCACCAGAGTCACCGTACAGCCCTGACCTGCATCTCTGTGTTCCAGGTTCTGGAGAATGATGTGTAGGAAGGAGTGAGAGTATGTATGAATGGACACGGACTCCTCTTGCAGAACAGTCAAAAATGAAACAGCAGCTGTTAACTGCATTTCCACTCCTGCAACATGCAGAACCTCCTGTGTGATTACAAATTATATCAATTTAAAGCATGAAGCAGAAATGTACATTCACTTTTAGAACTAAAATGCAACAAGCTGAGTAAACTAAAAAATTCAACATAAAATTATTTTCTCTTAACAGCAATTTCCTTGCACCTATTAAATTTTCCCATAGAATGAATATTTTAAGAAAAAAATTAATTATAATATTTATTTTATTTAATTATAATGGTTTTGTGACTTCCAGTTTCATCAATGCATGTGTGGATTTTTGTGCTTTACAAAAGGAGAGGTAAAAACAGACCAGCCAACAATTGCAGTTCTACTGCTAATGCACGTGAATTAAAAAGTATTTAATTCAGTGAGAGATACTAAAATAGCAAAAGACAACTTAAATTTTGTCCCTTGACAACTAAAATGGAATGCAAATAAAAAAGAACATATATAGAGTCTCAAGAATAAAGCAAGATGGACAAGAATATCTAGCTAATTCAGCATTTAGTACTTCTGAGCTTTAACATACAAGAATATAATTAATTTTAGGCTGTGGCTAAAATCATCAATTCAAAAGTTAAACCAAGACAATAAAGGGATGAAATACTACTATTTTTTTAAATTAAACAAAAACGGAATTTGAATTTTAAATTTCAGATTTATGAGCAGAACTGGCATGATGCATACAATGCATAGCATTCACTGTATTAGTAACTATAAATATGTATCAGCTAGGTGAACATTTCACTTGTTTAGTTCTCTAAATGTATCTATTTCATGAGAAAAGTTAATTGTTCTACTACTAAAGTATTACACTCATTTTATGGGTCATTCCAAACTCAAAAAGTTTAAAGCCTATACTTCCTAATTCACATTTTATATACATGGTTTTGCTTCTTTTTTAAAGTGCTTGAGATAACAGCACTTTCTCAGATCACTTGCCAAAAATCAAAAATAAGCTGATCTTTTAATTTGAAATAAAAACAAGCCTAGATCAGATTAAGAAAACATTCATTATGCACCTAAGTGCATGGCTGCTTATGGATTGGACAGGTCCACTCTTTGCTGGGTTAAAACTTGGCTGCATGACCAGGTCCAAGGAGTGCTGGTGAACAGAGTTAGATCCAGCTGTCAGCCGGTCACAAGGGGTGCTCCCCAGGGCTGAGTGTTGGAGACAATCCTGTTTAATATCTTTATTGATGACCTGAACAAGGAGATCGAGTGCACCCTCAGTCAGTTTGCAGATGATGCCAAGTTGGGTGGGAGTGTTGATCTGCTGGAGGATAGGAAGGCTCTGCAGAGGGATATGGACTGGCTGGACTGGGCTGAGGGCAGTGGTATGAGGTTCAACAAGGACAAGTGGTGGGCCCTGCACCTGGGTCACAACAACCCCAGGCAGTGCTACAGACTTGGGGCAGAGGGGTTGGGAAGTGACTTTCTTCACTGTAAAAGCGGTCAGGCACTGGAACAGGCTGCCATGGAAGTTGAGGGAGTCACCATTCCTGGAAGTATTCAAAAGGCATGTGGATATGCAACCCGGGGACATGTTTCAATGATGAACATGGTGGTGCTGGGTAAACAGCTGGACTCAATGATCTTAGGACTTTTCCAACTTTAATCATTCTATAATTCTAAGTATTATATAAAAGAGGAAATCTGCTGAGAAAATGGTTTGTAGAGAATATCTGAGATTTTTAATAGATTTGGAAAAAACAGAAGTTTTCATTTCACAAATGTCAACCAGTTGTATGTGCAACTGTGCAATTATTAGTTTATCTGATTTCAAGGAGAACCATTACTTATCTGACCTGTCTCAGTTTATGGTCATGTTTATTTCTAAAAGGATTCTCTGTGTCCTTGCTCGCCCAAATGAAAAAAAAGAAACTGCACTGAGCTGCTTACTGAAGTGTGATAAAATATTTGCTTTCAATAGCCATGGAAACTGCCCTCTTATTATTTCCACAGCCTATCTCTGTCCTTGTTCCTCCACTGCTATTACAGACACAGCCAAGAAAGAATAGGGACACCCACCAATTTTGCATTTTGAATACTTTTGGGATGAGAATATCTGTCTATACTGCTCTGGAATTCTGGCTTACAGTTATTCAAAAAAACATCCCCAAGATAATCCAAAGCACTATCTATGCACAGTAGATGCCAACAGAGCAGTGCACACCAGAAAATAATGGAGCAGTACCAGGTTAAGAGTTGGACTTGATGAACCTGAAGGTCATTTCCAACCTAAATGATTCTATGATTCTATGAATTCAGTTTTACATACGTATTCACTTTGTATGCAATACAAACAGGGTTACTTACCAACAAACAAAGTTTCCAAATAGTCTCCTCCACAGATCCACACAACTCTGGATAGTCATGTGTGAGAACACATTCTCTGGATGTGCCTCCTCATGGACCTCGGGAGACATTGAAATGTAAATTTCTACATTGCTTACACACCTGCCTGCATTGATGGTTGCACTCAGCACCGTACTGTTCAGCATTTGAAAATGTATGGGTCTCCTCTTTCCATTTTCACTGAACTCAAGTTGAGTAACTTAAATTTACTTGCTATAAATTTATTTATTTAGAAACTAATGCATTTTTCTATACATGGATACTCCACAGATTTTCAATCTGCAGGAAAAATTTTTTCCTGTCTTATTCAGACAAGTGTATTTAATGGAATTTAAGGGTATTAGCATGTTCTTGACTATCTCAATGTCCACAGGTTAAACTCAGGCATCAAAACTTACAAAATTTAGAAAGCCTAGTTTGTTCCATTAATTGGAAAAAAGAAAATTTACCTCTAGCTTAAATGCACATTTTGTCCTGCAACAACAGAATTCTCTTGAAAGAATGCTGCAAACAGGAACATTGTCAAAACAATTTAGTAATTGTGTTGATATAATACAAATTTTCATTTAAGACTAAAAGACACAGAAATAATGGAGATTACAGAAACTCAAGGATACAAAGAGAATGGACCTCAGAATCAATGTTAGGTATTAAAGAAGGGCGAAAATCACCCCATCTCTTCTTAAACTGTAAAATCAACTATGGAAAAAAGAAAAGATTTCAAGAGGAGACTGATATATTAGGAAAATAAGTAACTGTGAAAATGAGTTTGATCAGACAACACTGAATAAAGCTTGATGTATACACCACAACAAGAACAGCCATAGTTTGGAAGGAGCCATTTGGTTTTCAAAGAGAAATGTTGAAAAGAATGTCTAAGCTCTCCCTAAATCTGCATTTCAATGACTTCCAAAGTTCGTGAGGAGGTGCATGCAGAAATCCAGAGTGGGATTCCTTATAAAAAAGAACCCATACAAAGATGCCACTTCATTTGAAATGTAGAATTTAAAAAATATGGCTGAATCTCATTCCTACATAAACATCTCAATTATATATAGTGTATTTGTTTTATTAGCATAACCAAAATACTGACACCTAATAGTTACTTATGTTATATTTATTGGTATATTGATTTTGCTCATCTGAGATCTAAAACACATGTTAAATATATAAAGTCTGTGATATAGTTTAAATTTAGTTAGGCTTTCCAGAATGATAAGCAATTGCATACACCCATTTCTATATTTATAGAAGTAACCAAGTTCATCAATTTCTCACAAATGAAATACAAACTTGTAATGTATCCAGCCAGAATATTCCTTGCATTTATCTTCTTTTATCTGAATTACCCTCAGCTCTAATAAAAATGGTATTTATTTTTGCTTTGGGTTTTTGCAAGTATGCTAAACCAGTACACTAGTTTCCTTATGCAGTTATATGGTGACAATGCTTTCAAATAAATAGCCCACTGAAACTACTACACAATTCATTTTTCATGAGCCAATTGGAATTCACAAATGATTTTTCCCAATTTAAAGAAGTGGAACCAAGTGCAGTAATTTAAATCCGCTTATTTCCCTGCAATACCAGATTACATTTGCAAGACTCTAATCACAGTTGAGTTCAATTATGACTTTATAGACTATTAAGGTTTCCATTTAATGGTCAGAAGAATTCCTACAATAAGAACAAGGATAAGAGAAAAAAATAGGTCAAGTTAACGATGCCAAATACTGCTTTGCAGCTAAAAGTGCAGTGTACATGGCTACAGAACTGTACTTCTATTAAAGATTAAATATTAGATAGCAGAACACCATTGAAAAACTGGCTTTATAAAAGCATTGCCACAGAAAGAAACTTAACTCATATCAGAAAGTTTCAATTTATAAAGCTTAAATCTGAAAGGAATGCTTAGATTTATACTGACCTCATTATATTTTACTCTTTTACCTCTGCCTGGAGCCTATTAACTTAGGTTTCATTTAATTTATCATCTAGGAAGGCATCCAGTTTGGGTTTAAATGACACTGTAAGATGAAAACCACACTATTTTCCTCAGTAATTTGCTCAAAGATTGATTGCATTTATTATTAAAGTTGGCTGCTTAATTTCTAATATTTCTGTCTTCAGATCCTGATGCTTCTTTCTTCATATTCTGTTTCCAGTTGAATGGCCTTTAACATTATACAGGAAGATACTTTTACAAAGTAATTAGGTACTGTCTGATCTAAGATCACACTGAGATCCAAATCCTACAGTACAAATATTTTCCAGGCCCTAGGCCCTGTTCATGCTCCATCCCTATATAAAAAAACCCCTAGAATCAAAGCCTATATTCCAATATTAGACTTTTTATTGAAGACAGACTAAGGCCACCACTTCTCTACACTCTGAAAAATAAGGGTAAAAAACCCCTGGTGTTTCTTATTTTTCCTTCATTTCAGGGAGAACTCTACTCTCAACATAGAAACACCAGAGGCAAAAATGGATTCAATATGTTAAACATAAAAAAAGCAAACCAACTTTTCTTGAAGCCAGTTAGGCTGGTTTAGGAAAGACTGCACTAAATATCTCAGAATAACATGTTAGTAACTGCAGATTCTTTGTGTAAGTTGAAGGGTTTTCAATCACTTTGCAACTTCATGTCATTCTTCCCAAAGCATTTTTAAACATATACATATCTAAACAAAATGTCCCTTGCATCTTGTAGCACAGAACATAACTAGAAAGCACTTTAATGTTTTCTAAACAATTTGTCACTCTACACTAGTCCTTAGTTCTAAGAAGAGCTATTTTCTTGACCATTTGTTGACTTTAAATATTAATCAGACAAAAACTGGAACAGGTCCTCTTCAGAAACAGGAGTCTCCTGGGATCACAGAGATTTCAGGAGATAATATGAAGTTGAGAGGTGATGTCTGATATTCACAGAATGGTAGAGGCTGGAAGGGGTCTCTGGAGATCATTTTGTTTAACGCCCCTCCTCAAACAGGGCCACACAGTCCTAGGACATGCTCAGACTGCTTTTGAATACCTCCAGGGAGGGAAACAGTAACATCTCTGGGCAACTTGTGCCAGTGCTCGGTCACCCTCACAGTGAAATAGTGTTTCTTGATTTCCAGAAGGAACCTTCTGTGTTTCTGTTTGTGCCCACTGTGCCTCTGGTCCTGTCACTGGGTACCACTGCACAGAGCTTGGCTTCTTCAGGTATTTGCATATATTGATAAGATCCTCTCTAAGACTTCTGCAGGGTATTTTGAATAATCTCAGCCCTCTCAGTCTTTCCTTATAGGAGAAATGCTCCAGCAGTCCCTTAATCCTCTTTATGACCCTTCATTATAGTCTCCTGTTATGGGGAGCCCGGACCTGGATACAGTGCTACAGGTGGAGTATAAGGGAGGGATCACCTTCCTACTGCTGGCAATGTCCTGCCTAATGCAGCCCAGGATGTTTTGCTGCAGGGGAACATTGCTGGCTGATGTTCAACTTGGGGACCACTAGGACCCTCATGTGCTCTTGTGCAAAAGCAGCTTGTCAGCTGGATGGCCCCCAGCATATATTGGTGTATGAAACATTATGGAGCACACCTATCACATGGAACCTAAGTCCTTCTTGCAACAGGGCTTGCATTTAAATACACTACAGAAGAATATTTGCTAAGTAATCATGGTAAGGACTATAAAAATATTTGTTCCTCATCTTTCAGTCAATCAATTCATAACAATGTGCAGGATAATACTCATTAAATTAGTTTTTCACAAATGTTGAATTATCCCTTGAGCAGCCTCTTTCTTAACATTAGAGAACAGAGGGAGGATTCAGTTTAAAAGCAATTCCACAGACAATAGGAAGTATACCAACAAAGTTTTCATAATACTACTCTTTTTAATTCTTTTATTAATGTGATGTTACGGCACCTGCCTTGAAAGTAAAGGGAAAAAAAATAGCTGAGACAGGTTTCCAACAAAAGCAGTAATTAATTTTTGAAAACTTCAGCAAAGAAAACAGTGAAACATATAATGACAATTTAGTTGGAACAAACAAACGCAATTTTTGCATGGGCCTACTTTGCTATTTAGTAATCATCTCCTTGGTAGATAGAAAACTCACACAAGCATGTGAGTCAGCCATCCCACCTTTCTTACTAATATAATTATACATTTTCCTATACCTGGCAATAAGGATCTGATATACAGAAAGAAAACTCAAAGCAGCTGTTATCTTCTCACCCCTAATGTGCTTAAGGCAGAAAGCACAACATAGCCAAGGTGACCCTTAGCATAAGTCTACATTTCATGTCAAACTATTTTAGATCATCAAACTAATAGTTAGCTTGAGTCAGTAACTAATTAAATTCTTCATGTTTCAGGTGATCTAAATATTCTTGTTAAGCATTAGTTACTTCCAACAAGAAAGTAACATTCCTATTGGAAAATCATGTTAAAAAGGGAGAGATTTTAAATTATATGGGGATTAAAATGTTGAATCAAAAAAATGTCCTGGCAAAATCATAACTGAATCATATTATTGAAAATGTCAAACATAAATAGTATTAATTCTGGGTTTTTTTCCTTGTTGTGACATTTTAAAAAAATATAATACCTGTAATACTTCATAAATTCAATTAATGAATGTGAAGAACTATTAGACATACCCCTCCTAAAAAGTGAGTTTGCAATAGAAGTGGGATTGGTTTTTTTGCTTTTCTTAAAATGTTTAAGCTTACAGAAAAAGACACATTCAAACCTCATTACACAAAACTTACTCTGATTTTTGGTAAAACCCGACGAAGTGTTTCGGCAGGATTCTGTCGCATAAGGACGGGAAGATTTGCCACCACACTTGTTCCTTGGATATCCTGACCAGAACTTACAAAAACAAATAGACACAATACATTACTCTGTTTGAGGATTAATAAATCACAGCTTTCATTAAAAAAAACAAAAAAACAAAAAAACCCCCAAACCCAACAAGAACAAACCTACACTACCTAGGCTTTTCATGTGAGTAAAGAGAGGAATTCTTTTTTTACCTAATACATAGTAGAAGACCGCATTAAAAAATACCACCCATAAAAGCTGTTATACATAATTTCTTACATTGAATGTTTTAAATTTTACTATAGTTTTGGAGAAAAATATAAAACTTTTGAAAGATCTTTTCAAACTGGATGATCAAGTCAGTGGTTTCGTGGAAGCTTTTACATTGTAATAATACAAGGGATAACCCATAAGAAGGGGACTAATAGAAGATATACATGAAAGCTACACATAATGTACAACATTTTAACAGAAATGTACCATTTTTTCCTTTTTCTATGGAAAACAGTCAGATGAGAAATCAGATGCATACTGACAAACATGAATAAAGGATGCAAAAACTTGGTTAAATTACTGCACCTTTCTCATCATCCTGTCTCTCCCCATTGTATCCCACAACTGAAAAAGGAAAAAAAAAAAAGGCAGGATGGGAAGGAAATGGTAGGTAGCAATGAAGAAAGAGCATGAGATGAAAAAAAATTACTCAAGTGGATAAACTTCTAGAATAAAATCAGAAACAGAAGGAGTTTGCAAGCCAAAATTAAAAATAAAACTAAACATTAACATACCCTTTTCCTTTTTTTCTTTAGTGAAACATGAGCTCAGGAACAGGACTAGAAGGGGACTAGATACATAAATTGGTAACAGAACAGGAGATTTGCACAACCACCTTCCCATTTTGTTCTGTCTCTGAAGTATATTAGGGAATTCACAGTTAAGGCGTAGAGCCTTTCTGCAGTATTTAGATCTTAAAAGAGCTTTACATCTTCCACTCACTAGTGCTCTACATCATCCTCAACATTCACATCTTTCAAAAGCTCAAATGAAATTATAGGTATAGTCTATCAGGCCAGTTTAGATCTATTTTGTTAAATGTATACAAATACGCTTTTCAAAATTAGGATATGTTTGTATAATCCAGAAACAAAAGTAAAATTTTTGGCTATAATCCACAGAGACTAAACTACCCCGACAGAAATACTGTAATATCCTACTAGGAAGCTTTTTTTCCTTTGCATTCCACAATTTCAAACAGCAATTAGGTATCATCAATATTAACTTAGTTGTGCCTGGTAAACTTCAACTTCTGTGTAAAATTCTTTGAAAGAAAGAATTCTTAATGATCTTTGCAAAGATAATTTTTCATGTTAGAAGGCAGTACCTTCCAGATGATTAAGTATAGGGTTGATGACAGGAATTCAAATCCTCTTTGCAAGGTGGAGAGTCACATGGCCTCCAATTCACTTATGTTTTAGGTTTCCATTCTGCAAACAGATGTGATTACCTAACTCACCTATTACAAACTATCATTCTGTGTATGGGCCCTGACATGGGAAAACCTCTGCCCCAACAAAACCTTTACCCTCCAGAAAGAGTAAATCTTGCTATGGCCGATAAGTCTCCCTTTTCTTTTTTTTCTTTTTTTCTCCTACAGAATAACACAAAGTGCCTGTAATCTCAAAGTATGTGACTAAAGCACATATGATGGAATTAACCTAGTCTTAGATTGTGCAGGTCTGCCTCTAAGATAAACTTCCCTTATAATCAATGGAGAGAAATAAGGCTCAATAAAAAGCAATTTATCTCAGCCTAAACAGATGAGATGGCCAGTGCCCCTGCAGTGCTTTTTATCACTTACAAAGGCAGACACATAAAGTCTCTCTCCTGTGTGTGGCTGTGCTATAAGTAAATATTGGCTCCTGCCCACAGACACACATTACAAGCCTTAGTCCTGCGGGAGCTCATGGTTATGCTCAGATTCACCACTGCAAGTAGTTCCACTGATTTCTCACAGAGTAATGTATTAGAATCATAGAATATCTCTCACTGGAGAAGATCCATAAGGATTAAGTCCAACAGTCTGCACCTCACAGGACTACCTAAAACTAAACGATATGACTAAAGCATCGTCAAGACTTTCCATGAACTCTGATGGGCTTGGTGCTGTGACCACTTGTGTGAAGGAGTGCTGTGACTGCTCCCCCACCATGAGGAGTCTTTTCCATTGACTGACCATCCCCTCAGTGAAGAACCTTTTCCTAATGTCTAAACTGAACTCAAATGAACATCTTTGGAAATGCTCATGGGATTAGAGCTGCTAACTATTATTATTAATTTGGGACAAAAATAAAACATTTCTATTTCCCACGGCAATCAAGAAGAATCAGAGAATATTCCGAGTTGGAAGAGATTCACAAGGCTCATCAAGTCCAATTCTTAACTGAATGGCTCATATGGGGATCAAACCTGCAACCTTGGCATTATTAACATCATGCTCTAACCAACTGAACTAACCTCAGGGTCAAATCCACTACAAACTTAGTACAGGTAATAACTGTTATAAAAAAGTGCTAAACACCATGAATGGCAGGAACCAGTGCTTTTGCCTTTTTTTCATGGATCATGTACACCTTAAATATTCAATAGATAAGAATGCAAATAAAAGATTTATCCTAAATCCTAAACTGGGTAACAAGTGAGCAAAAAGCTGTGATCGCTGTACTGAGGTTATCACACATTGCTGTCATCGAGGCTGCAACATTCTGACCCACTGAGCAAAATCTGGATATAATTCTCAAAGCAGACACTTCACCTTTATTGTGCCTATATATTTACAACAATAAAGAGCAAACAAAAATTACAGCTGGGGATGGAGCTCAACACAGATGGAAAAAATATTACACCACAATTCGAAATATCAGAGTGTAGTAACAAAAATATTAAATAAAAAATTTAACTGGCTGAAAACAAGACAAATTTCAGCTACATGTTTTCAAGGGGAAGTGAAAAAGTCTTGAAAGAGCATAAAACCAATCACCATTTCTGTACTTTTGAATATGTGTTCTATTTTCTCTTTGTATATACCTTACTTTAGGAATACAGAAAATTGCTAACCCAACACTACAATTTTTTAATACAGTGTGTATTCCAACAGAAAATGCACCAGTATTTTTTCAGTGTTTTAATCCTCTCTTAAGACTACCAACTCATGTAATGTGAAGCTGATGTTATTTTCTTAAAAATTTTCTGTTTAGTTACTATATACACTCCTCTAAATTTATTACTGTTGTCTGTAAATGTTGACAAGTTTTGACAGGGCAAAGCTTCACCAAAGCCCTTTTTAATGCCATTCAGAACCAGCAAGAATGGATAACACTTTAGATATTCAGACTGCTTTTAATATTAGCACTTCTGTAACCTCAATTGGTAAATATGTATGAGCGCTCTCAATCAAAATGTGTCTCCCAGTAAAGCCTGAACTCGATGAAAGGACAGTACTCTGTGAACTACTGAAAGTTAACTTAAATTAACTTAATAACTGGTATACTTCCAACTCACAGCATTTTTGTATTATTCAAAGTCATTTTATTAACTAATTTAAAGCCATGAATTTTGAAGTCTTTCATGTTTATGGAAGATTCCTGTGAGTATCTACATGCTAATTCCAGTGAAGCTATAAAGCAGAACTGAGAAATCCAGAGCACCCAGGGCGGGAAAGAGTCTCAGAGTGGGTGAGGCCCACAACTTCTTATGATACAACTTGCAAGGAGTGCACACCTTTGTATTATCCAGTAAACATGCAAAAGTTCAAGAAAACTTGGAGAAGCCATTTCATTGAAAATTTTATTCATTTTGTATCAGGATGGAAGAAATCCTAAATGTTAAAAATTCTAACTAAAATGCTACCTTTATCCATCAAAATGCAAAGAAAAGGGAAGCATTTCCCTTTAAACCAGAAATTCTTAGTATCTGGCTTGCTGCCAATTAAGGATGTGAAGCAGGAGGCATTTCAACACCTACACAGTCTGTAATTTTCCAACTGCAGAAGATTTGTCTTCTATTTCTACCAAAGAGCTGCACCATAGATTTTCTTTAAATATTAAAGACTTCAGAATTATAGTGAATTATTGCTAAATGCTCAGATGTAGACATTTTGTACTAATAAATTAAAATAAATGCTAAGTCTTTTCTTCAGATTCACAGTAAGCTCAAAGTAATGAAAGTGCTATTCCTTTATTAACAGTACTAACTATAGAAGAACACAACAGAGGCCTATAGTTAGAAGCAATTTAGCTCAACCTCTTTTGTTCTAGCAAAATCCAGGTACCTAGCATTATTTAAATATAAAATTTCAGGACTCATCTTCTAAGTTCAGCCTACAGGAGACCCCAGTGACTTTACAATACTGGGAATACTCAAGCAGGGAGGAAAGCTGTCATGCCTGAACACTTCTGTCCTAACACTTACTGCCTGTGTGACACCAGCTGCTCGCTGCTGGCCGGTGGTACCCAAGCTGGTTGAACTGCACGATCCATTGAAGAGCACTCCTCAAACACTTCTCAAGCACAAGGAGAGTACCAGCCCTTTCCCTCTAGCCCCTGTATTTGGTTTTATTTGTTTCTTCTACCTTCATTAATGAAGTCCACATGATATTTGGGACTACTCTGAGACTGGAGCAAAACCTCCCAGAAACCATTTACAAACATATGAAGGACAAAAAAGTGCCTGGGAATAGTCAGCCTGGATTTGAGAAGGGGAAATCATGCCTGACCATCCAACTTTACAGCCTTCTACAACATGATGACTGGCTGACATGATGGAAGTTGTTTAACATTTCAGCAAGGCTTTTGACATTGTCTCCCATTATTTTCTTGTAAATAAACCAATGAAGTACAAGCTAGACAAATAGAAAGTGATGTGGAATGAAAACTAAGTGAACTCCTGAGCCTAATGGACTGTGGTGAGTGGCCAGGAAGCCACCCACAGGTGCTTTACCTCATGGGTCTACTGAGGGTAATTATTTTCATTAATGACCTGGATGATGGGACAGAGCATACCCTCTAGTTAGTATGCAGATGACACAAAACCAGAAGGAGCACTTGACAGACCAAATTACTGTGCTGATTCAACAAACTGGAGAAACAAACGAACAGGGATATTTTAAAGTTCAACAGCACGAAATGCAAGTTCTGTAGCCATGGAGGAATACCCTTGTGCATCAGTAGAGACTGGGGGCAAGCCAATTGCAAAGCAGCTTGGCAGGAAAGGACCTGGAGGTCCCAGTGGACACAATGATGACCAGGAGCCAACAATGTGTTCTTGCAGCAAAGGTAGCTGACAGCATCCTGCACTGCACTCAAAAGAACATCACCAGCAGCTCCGGGAAAGCAAATATTCTTCTCTGTTCAACACAAGAATCTCATAGACAGGCAGCAGTGAGTCCATTGAAGGGCTACTAAAATGATTAAGTGATTACAGCATCTAATATTTGAGCAGAAGCTTAGACAACAGTGATTTTTAATGTTGAGAAGAGAAAGCCTGAGGGCCTTATTTAATATGTATAAAATCTGATGTGAGACACTAAAGAAGAAAGAGGCGGATTCTTCCCAGTGGTGCCCAGTGACAGGATGAGAAGCAATGGAAACAAATTCAATACACAAGAAGTTCCACTTAAACCTTTAAAAAAAAAGTTCCTCTATGTCAGTGTTCAAATACTGGAATGAGCTGCCCACACAGGCAGTACAGTCTCCATCCACAGGATTTAAAGTCCTGAATGCAGGACAAGGTTCTGAATACATTGCTCTAATTGACACTACATTTGGTAGGGTGGTGGACTAGATGATCTCCAGAGGTCCCTTCCAACAAAAACTTATTATGATTATATTTAAGATAGGTGTTTCCAATTGTACAAACTTTCATCAAGCTCAAGGAAGACAACAAGATTTCTTAGATTAATTTTTAAAGCATTTTTAAAAACAAATTCCACAAAATAAGAACAAAGAAAATTTTTTAAAGTCCTTGGGTACTCAATTAGAAACATTTATATCTGGAAATGGATGGAATAACTACACTTCCTTCTACAGCATGAAGAAAGTTTAATCACTGAATGTTCCCCAAGACCATATTACCACAGAGGAGCTTGAAAAAGAGAAGATAGATTTCCATCTCTCCCTCCTTCATTCACACTAGCCTGCAAAACAGGATGACAAGAGCATAACAGAGTACTGTAAAGAAGACTGAGGTACAATGTTTACCCAAGCACTAACTAAAGTCCAGTTTCTGAACAGACTTTTCTTTAACACTGTGGCTAACTGTTCCAGTTCAGCAAAAACGGTTTGTTAAACAGACATTGGTGAATCAACTACTGAAGTCCATGCTTTGAGTAACTTTTCACAAGCCTAGAAGTTCTGATGGATGGCTGCATAGGATTACAGATTTAACACCCTGTAAGTGATGTTATTTTCAGTGCAAGATTCTAAAATGTTCGGTGCTGGTATTAATCTGCATTTGTTGAGAAGTAAAAATTTATCAACTTCAATGATTGAAGGACTAGAATAGCAAGATTAAAAAATTTAATGAAGTATTCAGTAATGAACTGGGTAGCAGATGACAAAAATAACAAAGAACACAGAAACTTGAAAAAGGGTGTCTGGAGGTTATGGAGACATTCATAACTCATCTGGCACAACCTGATCTAACATCTAATTACATCACACTTGGAAGTTGGCCCTATTTTAAGCAGGGCATTGGACCAAATGACTTCCAGGGGTCTGCAACAACTTAAACTATCCTGTGACTGCGATTCGTAAATCCTAGACTTAATTTCCTACTTGTATAAAAGCTCAGTATCTGACAAAATTTATCCTATTCAGAATGATTCCATTTCAATTGTCCTTCCAGGACTTCTGTTCTCCTGTACAATAATCTACTGTTGCCAAGGCAAACTAGAAATCCAGATAAATACTTCTGTCAATAAGATCAAAGTGTGTGGCCTGTGAAACTTCCTTTAAGAATCTCCTTTATTTTATGGTGAACATTTTTATATAGCAATCTTTCCTATGCAGGTGAGTAGACACAGACATAAAATTTGTTACACTGCTTTCTTGGTACTCATTTTACTAAGTGAAAATTAACACTTTTACAAGGGTCAGGGGTTTTTGTTTTGTCTTTGATTGGCTTATTTAAGTTTTTTAGTAACAAAAAGGGCAAAAAAATCTAGAAAGTAGCAAAATGTCTTGAAATCAAAAATAGTGATGTGCCATTTTGGACTAGTTTTCATTTTATTTTAAGGAGAATACTCTTTAGATAAAATACAATCTGGTATTTCTGTAGAAGTACAATCTTTTTTTTAGACTGCTGCAAAGCAGTAACTTTCCTTTTATTTCATGTTATGTATCCTTACATTTCATTTATACTTCTTTAAACATAAATTATATAAGAGGAGTATCTGAACATCTATTTGACATTNATAATTTGCCCTAGTACTTGAAATGGCAAAGATAAACAAGATATTTGGGACATATTTTTAAAATCAGATATCTGATGTAGCAAATTGTTTACATTTGTGGCATTGTACAGCAACTCCTAAAACAGGAGGCTTCCTTCTCAAAAGAAGTTAGTACAAGAATTTAAAAACTTTACTCATCAACACACACATACATAGATCTATGTAACATATGAACTATTTTATATATTATAACTTGTGTATTAAAATACAATATTGGGGCTTCTAAACTGTATATGCTGAACTTTCTTCACAGTCAGAAAATCTTCTGAAGACCAGTTAGCTGGGCACCACCCTGATCAACCTCAAAACTAATTTAAATTCCCCTAGAAGCCAGTGGCTTTTTTCTGTATGTACTAATACACTATACCATTTATGTATGCAAGACTTTATATATATGAAATTTACAGAAATTCTAGAATAGGGATATAAACCAATCTAAGTCCAAGATTGTGATGGGGCCAAAGAAGCATCAGACAGTTGTCATTTAACTCTTCCCTCCTTTCCTCTCTTCCTTTGTTGTCTAGCCAGAGCAAATAAGGAGAAGAAACTTTATTTTTAGGCTTCTGTAACTTTGCTGAAAATAAAATAGAATAAAATTAACCTGAAACTGTAACACCATATTAGTATCAATTTTCAAGAAGCCAGAAGTCCTAATAGTATCACAGACTGAGCATCTCCTTTCAATTGACATTGTAACCCTTTTCCAGTAAAATCCAATTTTCAAACCCCTTTTCTCATCCTAATCTTCTGTTTAAGACATATGTGCCCATGGTATTTTACAGCACATCTGAATAAAGTTTACACAGCCTATATACTAAGAAGCTAATTTCATGTTAGTACATATCTGAACATGCAACACTACACAAGAAGCTTCCAGTGCAATTAAAGTAAGAATAAACCCCCCAGATTTAGTTGCACAGTAGTTTTGTATTCACAGTAACTTTGTTTACCAAGATCAGTTTGATCAACTGAGTTTGTTATTTCTGTTTGCTTTCTGCACATCTGTCAAAGTGAGAAAGGAGAATGTGTAATTCATATAGGTACTCCTTTCTGTTCCTGAGCCAAAACAAAAGTGATGTAATGACACAATAATTTAATTCTTCCTAATATCATCTGTTTCTTTGAGTTTATACACTAATTATTTTGAGTAAACATGTCTTTTTTCTCCCTTGAATTAAAAAAAGTTTCAAGAATATAAAAAGTGCCTCAAAGGAACATATTTTTCATCAACATATCAACATTATGAACTCCTAGAAGATAANTAAGAAGTTTTCTGAAAAAGTACAAGGCCTGCAATTTTTCTACACTGAAAGTGAAAAAAAAAATCACAGATGCTAAGCAAATTCTAGAAGGGCAAATTACTTCTATTGACCTAAATTTCTCTCATAGTCTAATTTAGACACAGGATCTCTTTTCATTCTCCAGCCTTTTTTTTAATACCAATATATTTCATGTGCACAGTTAGCTATTTGTGGCATCAGAGAGATGAAAACTTTAAATGACCTAATAAATAGTAAAATATACTTAGAGTCTTCTTCAGCTTGTGGGTCTTACATGTGTGGGGCACTATAAACAGCGGATCCAAAACTACCACCTTATTACCATGTGTGTGTGTCTTTCTATCATGCCTTCTCATCCTCTCTGACTATAACATATTCCATCTTGTACCAATTCCATATATTTTTTCATAGCAACTCTAATTCAATAGTTGTGTAAACTGATAAGAATAATAGTTTCTTGAACCAGAAAGCCATAGCTATATATTTCAATTTCTCTTTCAGTAAACTAATTCATGGGTCTAAAAATTTGTCAATTTTTTCAAGATTTATTGACAACTCTAACAGATCTCAACCCTTGCTTTGAGTCTCCTCAATAATTTTAAAACTAATTATACTATACTAATTCCATTAGGAATTCCTCTGCACACCATTCAGAAAAGCACATTAAAGGTTAGGAAAGCAACTGTTACTGGTCTTTCTGTCTGTATCTGCCTGGCTTCATATAAAAGACTTTTCTGTATAAGCAATAGCTTGTTTTATTTTGAAGACCATGGTAAAAGGCTGAAACAATTATAACTGCCTAAGAATTAAAGTACAAGCAGAACTTTTTACCTGTATTTCAAAAAAATTCAAGCTTTTAGAATAAGCTTGTAAGTTCCATAACAACAAAACCGAACTTGCTGCATCAAACAGTATAACACAGACAAATGGTAAATAAAACATACTTTGCTCATGAGTTGACCAGCACTTTTCAAAATCACAGACTAGATCAAAAGAAAATGAAAATTTAGAAGACCCATACAGACATTATAAATAACACTGAGTGCAGAATGAACATACAGTGTACGAGTACAGTGAATGAATGAAAACTATGAGGAAAATAAATATAAAAAAGTCTAAATAGACCAAACCCAAAGGTTTGAAGCTTTATCCCTCATATGTAAAAGGAACATATCCAGATATCTTAGATATTGTATATAGATATACCTATACATCTACATATTGCAAGTACGTAGGTATCATATCTAATAAGTTCAGCTTATGTTCCAATTTGAAAAATATAGCAGTACATTTGTAAGCACTGAAAAATGTATCTGAAATTTTAGAAAACTCTTCTGAAGCTTTAGCAGTAGAAGCAGCTTTATTCCCAACCAAGGAAATCTATCTGTGGTCTCCGAATTACCTCAAACTGTTAAGTTTCTATAAAATTATTGCTGTTACACTCAAGGGGCCTGGTTACTCAAAAGAAAAGAAATACTTAGAAAATTAACACAAAACTGTGAATTTACTCTTCATATGAGCTAGCTTTCAGACAAATCAGAAGTGGAAAGCCTTGCTGGTTCACCTTCTATTCATTATTTAAGTAGTATTCATAGGAGTAGTATTCATATTTTCAAGCAGTATTGGACACCTAGTTGAGACTGATGTAGTTACGTGCATCAGCAATACAATGTCAAATAGCAAACTCTAGTGCTGCTTTCTCATCCATTAGAAGCAACCATAGATCAAAGGCAGCTTTCTGAGGTAAACATGTAAATAACTAATAACTGCTTCAATTTCAAGCTGTTGCTGATTCATGTTCTGTCAAACAAAAAAGTGCTTTTCTTGATTCATGTTAACTTTGGGAATTAGGATGAAATTCAGCTACATAACTAAAATGAAGAAAGAGTCAGCAATGTCCCCCAAAAATATTTGAGATTTGTTCCATATAGCTTGGAGTGAATAGACAATCAAACCAGCTCATACAATTAACATAATAAACAAATTGAAGTGATGACACAAGTCTTTCAAATTTCCAGCTCTCTGGCAGAAAAATCTCAAACAGTAGATAAAAAATGAGCATTAGACATACAGATAATTAATCCATATTTGCATTCATGTTAAAGTCCTTATAAGCACACCATCAGAAGTCTCCTATCTACTTGTGCTGGTTTAGGCTGGTAGAGTTAAATTTCTTCACCATGGCTAGTATGGGGCTATGTTTTGGATTTGTGCTGAACACAGGGTTGGTAATACAGAGGTTTTTTGCTTTTACCTGAGTGCTTAAATAGAGTAAGGCCTTTTCTGCTCTTCACACTGCCACACTGGGGAGGAGGCTGCGAGTGCATGGGAGGCTGGGAGTGGACACAGCTAGGACAGGTGACCCCAACTGACCAAAGGGATATTCCAGACCATATGACATCATGGTCAGTATATAAAGTGGGAGGAAGAAGGAGGAAGGGGAGGTACTTTTGGAGAGATGGCATTTGTCTGCCCAAGTATCTGTGTAATGGGGTCCGGTTCTCCTGGAGATGGCTGAACACTTGCCTGCCCATGGGAAGCAGTGAATTAAGTCCCTGATTTTCTTTGCTTGAGTGTGTGGTTTTGCTTACCCTATTAAACTGTCTTTATCTCAGCCCACACGTTTTCTGGCTTTTACCCTTCCTATTCTCTCCCAGAGCGCACTGGTGGGGGAGTGAGTGAGAGGCTGCATAAGGCTTGGTTGCTGGCTGGGGTTACACCACACTACTCAATTATGTTTAAGTAATTATAATCCTAATAACATTCCCTACCTTCAAAATCACTACAATAATCTTAAATAGCCTTTTGTTAGACTATTTTTTCCTGACACGCTCATATTTTAACTTACTTCTAATGGTACAATTATACCAAAAGAGTTGACATTCTGCAATGGAAAGACTAAATAAAAGTATTTACCAGCAATTCCACCTACATTTACTAAAATTAGTACAGAATCATCTCTGGAAGAAAAGAATATCTCTTTCCTTTGAATGCAAGTCAGATATGTTCATACCATCCTTCACAGCATAAATTCAGTGTCAGCCACCAGAATATCCGGCTTATCTATTTACTATATTAGTATTAATATCATTCTGATGAAGAAAAAGTTGAATGAAACAAAGAAAAATAACAGTAAAAGGCAAACACTGATACAATACCATTTGCACACCATCCCTCCCCCCCTCCCCCCCCTTCTCCCTATGGTTTGTTACTAAAAAAGAACAGAATTAACTGATCACTAAAAGGTGTAGGACAGTAAATTTTTAGTATAAATGCATGGCAGAATATTAACACAACATATTATTTTCACGAACAATACTTTTATTAGGTGTCTGATGAGGCACCCATGCAAGTGGATATCTATTGGCAGAATCTACCTTACACACAGCATACAGTGCTTAAGATAACAATGTTACTCTAATCCATAAAGAGCTCCAAAGTTCTATGTCAGTACCATAGGCCTACACAAGTCTTCACGGATGTCATACAAACCATATCAACTGATATCCAATGTGTAGTGCCCTGAAGACAATGAACTTAAGGCAAACCGTCAGTAACAGGCATGAGGGCAAAGAAAACTAAAATAAGATGCAAGGGAAGGAGTAGCATTTGGGGAAAAAACAGTCTTTTGTATGGTGGACTCTAAAAGTGGGAGCAAAAGAATTAAAAAAAAACACCTAGTACTCGTATCTTTTAACCAAAAAGGAGGTAAAGTGAGTCATGAACATCTCAAATGACCTATGAAGTACTAAAATGTACTTAGAATATTTTTCAACTCATCTATCGTAGATATGTGGGGCATTATACACAATAGATCCAAAAGCTTCCACATTCCAGTTTTTCATTTAAAAAGACCAAAACCACTTTCTTCATTTAAACAGGAAGTAAGATGAGGCAATTGAAAAGTATTTATTAATACCTTTGGAATGGGCACTAAATATGCAAGATACACAGATCTGGGTATTAATTTTGTTGATCAATATACTCTCTAACACAGCATTTCCAATAGGTGGGATGGTTCAAGTGGTTAAAGCTGTATGCACCTAATAATTTATTACAAACTCCTCATGCAAGTATTTTCTTTGTGTATAATAAAACAAGCATGCAAGGTGCAAAAGAAGTTACAAGTAAACCTTAAATTACACCTACATCTGGTTTTACATTGTGATAAAAATAAGAGGAAATAGACATACTCTTGGATTAAAACCTCTAGTAAAGAAGCAGGGTAATTTTAAGTATTCATAATTCTTTTCTCCATTGATTTAGTGGTTAGCATTTGATGCAGTTGCAAAACGAAAAATAAATTTAAATCTTGCTCTGAAGACTGTAATCTAACTTCTAGCTCCCTAAATGGCAGAAAAATAGGTATCCTAATCCTGAGCTTTGAAATTAAATTACATAAAAGAGATTAACTGTTTATAACAGAAGAATTTTGGTGCAAGCAGCAATGAGGCAGTGACTCATGTTTTGCTATTTAATATGGACATAAATCCTCCCCCTCAAAAAGCTCAGTTACAATTTCAGCAGTGAAAATGGCATCTTTTCTGTTTCTCCCTTTAAAGACAGCATTTTTATCTCTAAGGCTGTACAACAATGTAAGTAATATTACCATGTAAATTAGCACATTAAAGCAGATGCCTTTCACATTTCTCTTTTACATATGTTTACTCTGTCAGAGACAATACAATCAATTTGTATTTATAAACAAACACAGTTATCATGTTTAAAGCATTTTCTTACTATCCCTAGTTCAGCCTTCTCAATATACTCTTGGTAACAGAAGTTACCAAACAATTTCAGCATGGAGGAGAAGAGAAAAGAAAAAATATATATTACCTTGAAAAATCAGACCACAAGCAGGTCAGCTGAACTTCTCATGCAGCACAAGCAAACAGTAAATCATCCCATTTTGTAAACATAAACTAAAGTAAGCAAAACACAATGTTATTACTGAGTAAGTTTAAATAAAATGTCTGAAGTTCTACAAGCACCTTCCTGGCTACTCTAAGTAGATTAAATCAGTAAAACAATCCCTGGTTACTATACTCAGCTTGTGTTCACACACACTTAAAATGATGCAATTCCATTCATGCCAGTTCATCCATCCCTGTTTACACACTGCCTGAATCTGACTTTCTTATGCTATGGTAAATTTAAGAACAGTGGAAGAACATGGAAGTAGGCATACAGAGAAACACTGGGGCTAAAATCCCAGTGTAGCATGTTTCTGTAAACAAAACTACTGTTATTTCAGAATTATGCAATGACTAAGAAATACTGTCTGTCTGTACTTTGTTAGGAAATGGATAGGTACCTAAATCCCATTAGTATGTAAGGGGTAAATGGGCAGGATGATTCCAACAATAGTTAACGAGTTCAATAAAGCACAGCTGTTCCCCTTGGTCCTGCTCTGAATTGATACGACCAACAAGGAATGACTCAGTTCATCTCCACACGAGAGTTGTACACATCCTCAGAACCCACAGTCATGTGACATGGAATAAAGAACTGTTGCTGAAACAACCGCTACCAAGATACAGAGACATATATCCAGAGCCTGGTATTTTTATTCCTTAACATTAACCCCCTGCAGGGTAATGTTTTGCAAAGAGAAACACGCAGTAACATTTATTTGAAAGCAAAAGAAGCTCAATGAAAGAATTTAAATAAGAATACCTGCGCCATTCAAGAGTCCATTCAAATAATCACATGGATTTGAAATATCTGGTACATTTTCCTGCTCATGTAAAAGTATCAGGCAGAGGCAATAAAGCATGTCTCAGATAGATGTACCCAAGAAATTTAGCAGGAGTTTCCAAGTGGTTTTTTGCATCTTCCCTCATTCTGTTTAATTATTACTCATAAAGCAGAAAGATAATTTTCTTCTGTATATAGATATGTTCATCTAATAGACTATAAGGAATTAGGATTCAATGGGGAAAACTCTATCTTGTCAAGAAGTGTCCCCATGAGAGCAGCCAGGACATTCATGAAGAGAGGAGCAAGCTCAAGAACTGCAAGGCATGTGACAGTCATGTAAAACTAGTTTTAAGAGACTGAGGCATAACAGTTAAAGAACCCTTATTTTCAAAGCCTGCAAAGGATACTGTTACTGTTCAGACTGGAAAGACCCATACACAAACTGATCCAGGAAGGCAATAACATCGGGGTGTTGTGGAAGGAAGGGAGAATCAAGATGTAAAAATCCACTGACGTGTTAATTCTCAAAGGGTGGGTTTTAAGAACAACTCAGTTACATACAATTCACATCATTGCACTTTTATATCACTAGTCTACATTTAAAAATCCTTACACAAGGACATAACTGTGGCTAGAGATGTCACTTCTGACCTGTTTTAGAATCTGAAGCAACCTTCTTTTTCACGTACAGAGTCCTGTAATTACACATAATTTAAACAGTTGGTTCTTTAGCTGTAATATGGGTTTTGCCAGACTGTGTCAATAGAAATTCTTACTACAGAGATCAATTCCATTTCCTTTTCAGTTTTATTTCAAGACCTAAAAGAGAACTTCTCTTATACAAAAAGCTGCCCCTAAAAGATTGAAGTAAAACGCCCTTACAAAATTGGAGAACTTCTCAATGAATAATGGAGACCTTCTTGAGTTTCTCAGTCTCAAGAACTGTTTACATTGCCATTCTCTTTTCCCAGTGTAAAAATTTCTGTTTAAGTGATTAAATAAATCTATTTTTTTTCCGCATGACACAAAGCTATGGGCTCCAAGGCTTGACAAAATCCAGGGTAACTCAGTGTTGGCATCTAGAGAACTAGCTGGTAGAACAAGGACAAAAATATTAGTATTACTAGTGTTAACTCTAAAAATAGCTAAATGAACAGTTGTACAAGTTTACCCCAGAGAACAGGATTAATTGGAAATCTCAACAAAGCTACTTCTTGTCTCATTCCAAATTATTTTGTTCTAACATATCTTCTGAGGCACAGATACAAGTCCAAGCCTGCAGTCCTAGTTCCTCAAGTCCTTAAAGTATAATCAGTAAAACAACTTCACATACAGTTTAAAGTGTAGCAAATACGAACACAGCACAGTACACAGCTGGATAAACACATCATGTGGTAGGTAAGCAATTGGCTCACAGGTTGAGCACAAAGGGTAATAGTGGACTGGAGACCTGTCACTAGTGGGGTTCCACAGGGCTCCATCTTGGGCCCAGTGCTCTTCAACATCTTCATAAATGACGTGGATAAAGGACTGGAAGGGATACTGAGCAAGTCTGCAGATGACACAAAACTGGGAGGAGCTGTTGCCTTCCTCAAAGGCAGGGAGGCCCTGGAGAGAGACCTCCACAAATTAAGAGGACTGGGAAATCACCAATCATATGAAGTTCATCAGGGGAAAGTGCTGGATTCCACACTGCGGAAGTACATAGCCTGGGAATGAGATGCTGGAACACAGTGCTGCAGAAAGGGACCTGGGGGTCCTGGTCAATGGCCAGTTGACTATGAGTCAGCAGTGCCCTGGCAGCCAGGAGGCATGGGGGTATCAGGCAAAGCATCACCAGCAGGTCAAGGGAGGAGATTATCCCACTTTGCTCTGCACTGGGGTGACCTCACCTTGAATGTTGTGTACAGTTTTGGGCACCTCAATATAAGAAAGATACTAAGCTCTTAAAGAGCATCCAAAGGAAGGCAACAAAGATAATGAAGGGGGACCAAACAGGTACCAAACTCTTTACTCTCATGACCAGTGACAGGACTCAAGGGAATGGCCTGAAGTTGTGTCAGGGAAGGTTTAAGCTGGATCATTAGAAAGAGGTTCTTCACCCAAAGGGTGGTTGGGCACTGGAACAGGCTCCTCAGGTGAGTGGTCACAGTACCAAACCTGATAGAGTTCAAGAAGCATTCAGATGATACTCTCAGGCACATGGGTTACACTCTTGAGAATGGGTGCAGGATTGAGAATTGGACTCAATGATCCTTGTGGGTCCCTCCAGTTCAGCATTCTCTGATTCCATTATTCTGTGATGAGAGTTATCTGCCCTGCCTTGTGGAGATTCAGAAGAGCATTTAAATAGCTTTGAATGCAAAAACATGTTTATCAGTACTAAGAATCATTCTTCTGAAGATTCTCAGAGTATTCAGATTTTTGGGACAGCTAATGCTGAATGCTACTATAATGCTTTTAGGGAAAGGGTAACCAGATCAGTACTAACTGCTGTTTCTTCTTTGTGTCAGCAACAAATGAAGTGGAGTAAGAGTTGCAGGGCCGTGGAAGCATCACACTATCACATGTGAAGGGCTTCCTATGCCTACAACAAAGTAGTCCTCAAAACATCAGAAGGAATTTGCAAAAGGAAGTGTTTGGATGGTTGCACCCAGAGGATAGTGGTCAGTGGCTCAAATGATGCGTGGTGTCCCTCAGGGGTCTGTACTGGAACTAGTGTTACTTAGTACCTTAATTAATGACCTTAATGACACAGACTAAGGGATCAAGTGCATACTCAGCAAATTTGACAACACCACCAAGCTGAGTATTGCTGGACCCTCATGAGATTTAACAAGGCCAAATGCAAGATGCTGCATCTGAGATGGGGCAATCCCCAGTATCAATACAGGCAGGGGATAAAGAGATTGAGAGCAGCCCTATTGAGGACTTGGGGGTGCTGGAGAACAAGAGGCTGGACATGAGCCAGCAAAGTGCACTTGCAGCCCAAAAAGGCAACAATAACCTGGGCTACATCAAAATCACCATGACCAGCAGGTCGAGATGACTCCCCCTCTACTCCATGCTTCTTAGACCTCACCTAGAGTACTGTGTCCATCTCTGGGCTCCTCAGCAGAAAAAGGACACAAACCTGCCAGAGCAAGAATAGTGGAGGGCCACAAAGACAATTACGGGGATAGAGCACCTCTCCTGTGAGGAAAAGCTGAGAGAATTGGGATTGTTCAGCCTGCAGAAGAGAAGGCTCCAGCGATTTTACAAGGGCATGCAGTGATAGGAAAATAGGAAAGGGCTCCAAACTGAAGAGAGTAGGTTTAGACTGGATATTAGGAAGAAATTCTTTACAGTGAGGGTGTTGAGGCATTGGAACAGAGTGCCCAGAGAAGTTGTGGATGTTCCATCCCTGAAAGTATTCCTGGCAAGGCTGGATGAGGACCTGAGCAAATTAGTCTAGTGGAAGGTGTCCCTGTCCATGGTGGGGCGATGTAATGACAAAATCTTTGATCTCTTCTAACCCAAACTTTCTATGATTCTACTGAAATTGGCTAAATACTTGTGTTTCAGCCACTTGAATACAACAGTCATTATTTTACAGGGCACTATCATGTGAAAGTGTACTCAGATTTGCCATAAATGGACAACTTGACCTACTCTTTGAGGAGTCTTATCTTTGATGTATTCTAACACAAAATACTACATTTTCCCACCTACATCTTCATGGAGATTCCACTGGAAGCATTTTCAGGTCCTGACATAAACTAGTGCAATACTGTCATCTCTTGCCAAATCAGGCAAAGGATGAAAACATAAATTATTAATATTGGGCAAGCATGAGGATAAAAGCTCCTTGTAAGTACAAAATGTTTTTATAAACACTGTTAACTTTCTAAGGAAGGTGATATAAAGGAGAATTATTATACTTATACATTAATTATGTGCCATCTGAAAATGAACTGTGCAGCTGTTAAAGTTATTTATTAAATGCCAGTGCTCATCTAAACAAAAACAAAAGAAATTCAGCCTCCTGCTGAGCAACATGCTATTTCTGTACAGGATCAGTCATGTAGAAAGAAAGAAACATGGGAAATATTTAGCTGGATATTTCTGTGTAGAACGTTTCTAGGACAGGATGATAAGGTTTTCCTAGGACAACGGAACAATTTTTAGAAGAAAACCCACATTTTTTTCAACTATGTTTAATATCAAAAAACACATCCACATAGCCACCTAGTTTCTTCAATTATGTCCAGCACAAAGAGGCTCTGAAACATGATTAACATCTCCAGAGAAGAATTTGACAATTCATAAGGAAGAGCTACCTCAGCTCACACATCGCAGCTCTCACATAGACTTCCATAATCTGATCTCCTTTTATGACCAGGGGAACCAGTTAGTGGTGGTGTAGGCTGTAGATGTTGTCTACCTGGACTTAACAAAACTTCTGGCACCTTTACCCATATCATTCTCCTGGAGAAGCTCACAGCTCATGGCTTGGACAGGGGCACTCTTTGCTGGGTTAAAAACGGGCTGGATGGCTGGGCCCAGAGAGTGGTGGTGAGTGGTGCTACACCCAGCTGGCAGCCAGTCATAAGCGGGGTTTCCCAGGGCTCGGTATTGGAGACAGTCCTGTTTAATATTTTTATCAATTATCTGGATGATGGGATTAACTGCATGCTCAGTCAGTTTGTAGAAAACAACAAGATGGGCTGGAGAGTAGGAAGGTTCTGCAGAGGGATCTGGACAGATTGGATTGATGGGCCAAGGCCAAGTGTTATGAGGTTCAATAAGGTGAAGTGCCAAGTCCTGCACTGGGGTCACAACAGCCCCACGCAGCACTACAGGCTGGGGAAGAGTGGCTGCACAGCTGCCCTACCAAAAAGGACCTGGGGGTGCTCATCAAGAACAGCTGAGCATGAGCCAGCGTGTGCCCAGGTGGCCAAGGCCAATGGCATCTTGGCCTGTATCATAAATAGCATGGCCAGTGCAACCAGGGTCATGGTCATCCCTCTGTGCTCAGCACTGATGAGGCCTCACTATTGCACTCATTTTTGAGCCTCTCACTACAAGAAAAACATTGAGTTGCTGGAGCTGTCCAGAGAAGGGCAGTGGAGCTGGTGAAGGGTCTGCAGCACAAATCTTGTGAGGAGCAGCTGAGGGAGCTGGGAGTGTTTATCCTGGAGAAAAGGGGCCTCAGGGGGGACTTTATCCACCTCTATAACTACCTGAAAGGAGGCTGTAGCCAGGAGGGGATTGGCCTCTTCTCTCAGGCAACTAGCAACAGGACAAGAGGAAAAGGCCTCAAACTGTGCCAGGGGAGGTTCAGGTTGGACATCAGAAAGAATTTCTTCACTGAAAGGGTAGTTAAGGTTGCCCAGGGAAGTCGTGGAGTTATCATCTCTGGAAGCTTTTAAAAAACGACTGGATGTGGCACTTAGTGCTATGGTTTAGTTGACATGGTGGTGTTCAGTCAAAGGCTGGACTCGAGGATCTTAGAGGTCTCTTCCAACTTTAATGATTCTTTAAGTCCATTTAATGTCAAAAGGCTCATGAAATACATGATACTTTATATTCCTCGGTCATTTCAACCAGCACTTGACTTCACAGATTCAAAGTATACATTCAAAATTAGAGTAATCAGAACTAAATCTGGTTTGCTGTCGATGGGAGTGTCACCTACTAGCTGTGACTTCTCTGCTCATGCTCCCACTTACAGTAGCATGAGCAGTTGCTTGCATTTTGTTCCACATTTTGTCCTTGGAAGCAAGCCTCTCAAAAAGTTTAGAATTAGCATCCATTCCCTTATTTGACTGAGACTCTGGCTAAAACAGCACTTGTGCTGGTACACAAAACTTATCAGGAACAGGTAGTCACATAATGAAAGGAGAGGAGAGCTCCTCTCTGATATAGGAAGAGCTTCATTCAGCATAACTTGACTGTGAAACTAGATGCATAAATACCATAAGGCAGCCAAACTAAGAGCTAAGTCTCAAAGACATTTCACCTGCTCCCGATCATTGTTCTCATGCTGTTATCCAATTCCTTGGTGCTGGCACAGGTCTTTTTTGGAGTGCGCAAAGTCCTGGATCACACAGTTGTTCTGTTTTAAAATTATCAATTTTTGGGTTTGCCTCAGATAAATTCCCCAATGTGCTGTGCAGGCACAAGGGAAAACACAGCACAGACACTGAAAGAGGGAAAGGACTGGCACTGTCATCCTCCTGTACTGCCTGGGGCTTGAAAAAGAAAACCGAAACGTAGATTTTTCTCTCTCCTCTCCATTTTTTTTGTGGCTTCTCCAAGCACTTATATTAACTCTGCTCTGTATATTTGCAGCTCGTTCCTCAGCTGCAGTTTCAACTTACCAAATATGATTAACTGAAATATATGCACAAATCTAAATTTAAATAAAAGTATGTGACTTAACACCACTTTAGGAGTCTACAAGTACATCTTTCATTTTAAGGTAAAAGAATCAATTTCATATACATTAATTTATTTGCGTAACACAGTCTATGTCAAGCAAATAGTTCATCTGTCCAACCAAGTGAATCAGAATGAACTTTTATAAAATTTAAGTTGCAATTTACAAAATAAAAAATGGAGAAAAGAAGACTGAAGAAATACTTATGTTAACATTTTGAGCTTGGCAGTATAGATAGAAGAATTATTTTCAAATATGCTTCGCATTATAGCTGGATCTTTCAATACACTAAGTATGCATCAGGACCAGAAACTGTATAATGAGAACAGAGTAGCCAGTTTTCATGCTTATGTAAGACAAAAAAAATTTACACAATGTAGAAAATTGGCTCCTAAAGTTACATTTAAATAAAAGCTTTAATTTAAAACCAGAAGTGAGTTGCCTGCATCTACATAGAAATTTTCCAAAACTAACATGACTACAAACTAGACAAAAATTAAAAAACCCAAACTTTTAAATAGTAGTGGTTTTGACATTCACAACTAACTACATATAATGTATTAAATGATATTTAGATTTTGAGAATACTCTAGCTAATCCAGGATGGCTACAATAAAGTACAACTTTTTTGTTGTTTGAGGTTTTGTAAGTCATGCTAAGTTTAGAGGCATTGAATACTTTCCAATCTAGATAGAATATCTATTGTGTCTTCAAAAACTGCTAATGTTTTGGAGAGGGACCGTGTTATTTCCTTCATCAATAGATATGATCTCTCCAAACCCAAAGTTTCCTATGTTTCCAAAGGGTAAATAATTCAATCTTCCACCTTGATAACTCATTATTACCCTGTTATTTTGAATATGACGGAAATGTCAAGGTCTGGAAGCTTTAACACTAACCAGGCAGAAATGAAGGAAAAAAAAAGAGTAGCTGAATTCAAAATAATACAGTACACACAACAGTTTAAAAGCCCTAGGGAAATCTATCAGCAAAGTCCTTAGGAAACAAACTACGCTGCAATGCACATGCCAGTAAGCATCCTTGCATCCCAAACAAGATTCGCAGCAGGCAAAGAATACATAACTTTGGCCATATACCCTAAAAGGGTGAGCTATAGTAAGAGCAATTAATATACGTAATAACATGAATAAAACATCAGAAAACATGGATATTAAGATTACAGGCAAAAGTTCACAACAGGAATAAAAATTACTGTCCCTGAGCTGCTTATTGCCACTGTCCTGGTACAGGTCACGATGCCCTGAGGTGGAATGCAAACTGTTTAGTTGTTTCAGTGTGGTCTGGCAGCTTGTCTTAATCTGCTGATGGTTTTATGATAAGTCTTCAATCTTGACACTGACATGGTTGAAATGAACAGTTTTTCTCTGTCCTTGTTCTCCTGTTGGGCCAGCAGCATTCAAAACACAGGCAGAGTACAACTCTTCAGTGATTCCTGGTGGACCCTCCAGAAACCACCAAACACACAGGCTGAAGCTCTAAAACAGACACTCAAATGCCTCTTCCTCTTTAGGTACCTAAATCCTTTTGATTTCAATGTGAAGTTCATAAACATCTCTGACAATCTGGTCTAAGGAAGCCCAGTCCCACAACCAGAAGCAAGGTTAACTGAGATTAAAAGAAATGACAGTCAAATGTTTTACCACATTCTTATTAAATTAGAACTTGCTCAGTCTAATTGCAGAACGTTACCTAAGTAAAACTGAGTGTTCTGTGCATCAGTGATCTAAAGCAGAAGTTCACTCATGCTCATGTCACAGTAAAGTGACTTTAACCACTAGGAGAGCTACTAAATTCTCTGCTTTTGTTTGCAGAACTATTTCTATATCCACATGATGGAGCAAATCAAGGAGCTGATTTAGCTGGAAATTAATGTGACTAAAAATGATCAGCCTTAGCTAGATCATCTTATCAATCTCATTATACAGTTATCTGAAAAACAGTATTAGAACAAAAAGAAACACTGAAAACAAAGTCATCCACTCAAAATAATAATTAATGAGAGAGAGAAACTTGTTAGGATTATCAAAATTACAATTATCACTTTAGAATGTGAAATCAAACTATGAGAGGTAACAATAAAAAAAACCAATTAAAATGAAATTATGTCCTGTGAAAGTGGGATCTCAAACAGGATTATCATGTTAATGTACTTACCATGTGCTAAAAGCATCTGTAGGTATATAACTATGTCATATTGAAAAGCAGACAACAGAAATTTACAAAACCTGTGACTATACATCATGGCTAGATGCAGACAAGACACTGTGGAAATACAAAATAATCATTAGATGGTTACCAACAGATAGCAGATGAGCAAAACGATTAACTTTAAAGCATTAAGAACTAAAAGACCATGCCAGAAATTCCATGGTATTACTGGCAAACAAGAAGTGAAGAACAAAAGAAATGAAAAAAGAAGAATAAACTGATGAAATGGTGAGAGTTGGGAAATCAATACCTTCTCATATAATACAGCAAAGCAAGAATCAGTCACTGGGAAAAAAGAAAACTCTCCTCTCCAATCTGGTTGTCAACATCCCCGTTTTCAAACTACAATAGTAAAAGACTTTGGGAGCAGAAATCTACAAACAACAAGTATCTAGCAAAGTAAACATACACCTCTGCATATAAGCAAACCAGAGTACTCAAGTTCAAGAGTGGGCAGAAGTTGGGGGCAGGTTTTAAAAGGAAAGGATATGAAAAGAAAAAAAGTGGCTGGGGTTTTCTGTTCAGAATAAAAGCCATTAAAATGTGCAGACTCTTTTTGAACTTCAACAGAAAATCATTAGTAAACATTAGTTTTGCTGTGGCATACAAAGATTTCACTCAGTATTAGCTCCATTGCACTGTACAAGCAATACAAAAGTTATTCTCACTAAATTTAAAGCCTTCAACTCTGTTGGTTAGAGCATGGTGCTAGTAACACTAAGGTTGTGGGTTTGATCCCTGTATGGGCCATTCAGTTAATAGCTGGATGCAATGATCCTTGTGGGTCCTTTCCAATTCAGAATATTCTGTGATTCTGACTCAACTTGCAAGTTAGGGTTCAATAAGTGGCAATACAAAAGACATTGTGATACAAGTAGTATTTTAATATTATTTGTAGATATTTAAGGTAAGAGATTTACTTTCTACTATTGTTATTGAATATTTGTAATATATATGGACATAACATCATCTTCTCCAAGTGGGGTATAACACAGGCATCGAT
>VWZD01012762.1:54416-204065 GCA_013396695.1 Sakesphorus luctuosus
AAAGAGCAAAGAAATTTGCTCCATACAGGGAAAGAAAAAAAGAAGTCAACTATGCTGATTGTTGCAAGTCAAAACCCAAAACTGATACACAGCCTTTCAATAATATGCACCACATGCAAATTGTTTCCTTTGAATTTCCCTGGAGTCAACAGACTGCTTTGATTACAGGAACTAATAGCACATCAAGTTTTAAAATCCACTATTTAATAAATTCCAGCATAAACAAAACTCACAATCAAATATAGCATTAGTGGACAAAAATGCTTATCTAAAAATAATGCCATGCACCCCAAGAAGAGAAAATTAAGTCACCTAGAATATCTATTCTAAACATTGCGTGCAGGCATAGACTAGAAAAGCACTTCAAATAGAATAAGCAAACTGAGAGGGAGCTGCAGCTGGTTCTCCAATTACTAGATATTGTTTAAAAATGCGTATTCAACTCAAAATGCTTCAGAATATTTGTACTTTCAATAGTAGTTGAGTGATCTGTATTTTCAACTAACACAATTTAAGTTATTCAAGTAGCTGCAAATCAATACTTTCAACAAGACAGAGGTAACATGAAAATCAGAACAGAGGGAAGTATTAACATAGTATCTTCTACAGTAATTCCTAAGGACTATGAAACTAATCTGTGAAGTTTCTCTTCTGGAAGTCCGAACATATACAGAATGCTGGTACAGGTCTGTTATCAGCCTGTAGTAACTGCCCATGAGTGAATATTCACTTAGAGTGAATATGAACTCCCTGAATGTTACCACTCATGGAATCTTGGAAAATCAGCTGCAGGGAAGAAGCTGATTAAGTACAACTCTGTGTTGGTGAGGGCCATATTAAACACTCAAAAATATTTATACATGTACACAGGCACCTTATTCCAGGGCAGTTTCTTTAAATTACAGTACCTGTTTTTATCTTGCCTATATGTCTAATATAGTACAAGGTAAAAAAAAATACTGAAAGACAAAAAATTAAATTTAAGGAGTGAAAAGCAAAGCACTAAAAAATCTGTATGTAAACATGATGGTCAGCAATGTTTCAGAGCACTATTTTAGGAAATACCTGAGCAGATAAACAGCCCTTTCAATATCACTGAGCTCTTCATCAACTGTCAATCTTTCTATTTCCTCTGGTGTCTGTAAAGTGTGAAATAGAGATTATAAATTTACAATGCCTTATTATTTCACCATTTTAATCTTCTAAAAACCACTCCTTCCTCCCCACATATCCAGGGATAGTTCCATGAGCAACCTGAATTTATTAATGAAATCTCTAGTCAACATTTAAAATGCAATCAAATAAATCTTTCACCAGGAAAAGATGGGATGTCAGAGAAGCACAGTTCCACATCAGGCATTATCACTATCAAAGTATAAGCAAATCACATATAAATTAATCTAAATACCTAAGTTAGTCTATTTTTTCCCAGCCTTACACTGAAAATATTAAGTCCCTGCTACATAGTATTTGAGACTGTTTATTCCAAAATGACTGAAAGCAATGTTTAGTATCCTAGTGCTGTACAAAAATAAACTGCCTATTCACTTATCAGTGCATAAATAAACCAGAAGCAATTTAAAATTGATTTTAAAGCATCGTTCTATTTTGAGGTATATACCTTCAGGCTCCTGCGTACTGGCCTCTCTATAATAGTTAGTTCCTGCAGGTCTTCTATGTATCCAAACAGATTGCTCTGACTAAAATCCATCCTGGAGCAGGTTAGCGGGCGCATGGAACAGATGAGCCTCCGGCAGCCGCCGCCGTGCCCGAGCCTGGCTCACGGTGGGACCGAGCGCTCACTGCGGCAGCGCCGCCGCCCCCGCCCTGCCTCCTGCCGGCAAACTTTCCCGCTCGGCCCGGGAGGGCAGGGAGCGGGGCCGGTGCCCGTAGCCCCTGGGCAGCCGCTGGTGCCTCGGGGGGCGGGAGTTTTGAGCCAAGTTTGCCCTGATCGCGGGCCGCCCCTGTCCGCAGCGGGGATCGAACCGCTCCCGGCCGCCAGAAGAGCACGGCGGAGCCCTGGGCGCAGCACCTGGGTCTGCGGGGCTCGCTCCGCACCGGNTGCAGTGACGCTCCCGCCCCCGTCCCGCAGCGCAGCGCCCCGCGCTCCCTCCACGGCAGCGCCGGGCTGAGCGCCACAGCCCCGGCCGGGGCAGCGCCGGCACCGCCGAGCCGGTCGCCGGGGCAACGCGGAGCTACCGCGACCTCCGCGGGGCAGAACAGCGCCCGAGCCGGCACCGCCGAACGCGCCGCCCCCTCATCCCGGACCGCGCCGGCGGCTGCCCCGCCGGGCTACCCCGGCCCGCCCCGGGGCTCCTCGTCCGCAGCTGTGGCCTCTGCTGGCTCCCCCTCCCGCAGCTGCCGCCTCCCCAAAGCTCCTCGTCCGCTGCTGCCGCCGCCCCTTGGGGCGCCGCGGGCCCGGCCCCGCCAGCGCCCGGCCCCGCTCTCACGGCTGTGTCACAGCGGAATTGCACCGCACAAACCTCCAAATGAGCTGTTTCAAGGAAAAGTCCAAAGCAGGTTCCTCCTCCAATTAATGCTTTCATATTAATTTGACTTCCTTGGTAGTAGTAAGTTATGAATCTCCACCAAAGACATCATACACTCTTCCTAAATTCTTACTCTTCACCTTTACATTCGAGACCCAGGTTACACACCACTCACACAGCAGCACAGATTTCCATATGAATAGTCTTCCTCGTACATGATGCCATAGGATTTACCATACTCAGTCACAAACATGGAGTAGACGCGAGACTTTTTTTTTCAGAATAAAGGCATACCAGTTTTATCTCTCATTCACAAACAAATACGCATGGATGATTAAATCTTTTTTAAAAACTTGGTAGGACAGCTTTTGTTGGGGTGGGTCAGTGATGTAAAATTCATGCAGGACAAGAATCTCACGGAGTTGCACTCAGCATTTATTGAGCCAAGTTATTCACCAGCCTCTAGACAGTGGTCTTTGCAATGATTATATGTAACACAATTAAACAAATCACACTCACACCAGGAGTTTGAAAACCCTATAAATATTTCACAAGGCTTTGAGTGGGTGCAATGTTCTACTATTACTGTGAAATGCCTGCATGACCCAGTAAGTTTTGTTGCATAAAAGTAACTCCAGAAATTGTAATTATTAGGTAATGCTATGTAGTTTATTGGCCAGAATTTGAGTAACTTTTATTTTATGATTGGTAAGTACCTCAACTTCCATCTAGCAAAAAATAAACATGGTCCCCTGTGTGTTACTTCTCTGTCTACCAGTAAGGCCAAGTCCTGTGCTCAGTTAAACAAGTAAACAGTAAAAAATTAGAGCATCTCCGCTAATTGCAAATGTATGACAGAAAATATAATCCAAATATATAAATAGTCAGTGTTATATAATAGAAAACCAAAACCATTTGAAGTTTTCAAGGCATGATGATAAATTGAGAAACAGTATTTTGAACATCTCCTTTGCATTATCTTTTTCACTGGGAACATCATCAGACAGCAAATATAACAGTTACAGCTGATCCTAAGTTCTCTCAAAGTAGTTAGGTAATGAGCTCCACAAGGAGAAATAAAAAAAAAAGATGTTTATACAATGTTCTTTTCCCAAACTCAGAATCCTGACATGCAGGCTTCTGCCAATGATAAGTATTAGGAAAACATACTGAAATCACAATCACAATTAGTTATGAAAATCGTTTTGCAAGTTCTTTCATGGACAATCTGTGGTTATTTTACCTTGCAAGTAGTTCTCATAGATCTTAGATATTTTATGAGACCTTATGTGTGCCTTGAATTAGGAACTCAATGCAGTTTTCAAACCAGAAATTTTGTAACTCAGTTTTAAAGTATGAAGAACATGGAGTTTAGATATACCATTAGGCTGATTTATCATGTTTTATTTTATGTAAATTTTGTAAGCCACTAAGGAATAGAGTTTCTTATAAACATTTAAACAGCTCCCTTACTGCCTTTAAAAATCTGTCCTTTTAACTCAGTTCAGGAAACACTATGGGGGCATGACTGCCATTAGTTTTAAAATCAAAGAGATCTACAAATATCCTGGAAATGTGAAAAGTAGAATAAAAATAAGGGGTTTTTTCTGTAAATTGAATACTGGACTAGAATAAAGATCACAGGAGGAATTACATTAAATATAAACAAATGTCTTTTTGACACACACATTTGACAAAAAATTAAAGCTTGCATATTTTGTTTCAAACCCACATATATAAAAATTAATCCCCTCTGATAGTAAATCTGCAGGCAAATGGTCTCATTCTCATCTATGACTTCTCTTCCAACTGCTGCTGTTTTCATCTCCTCCCCTTTCCCCTCCTCTCTTCTCTCAAATAAAGCTCTACTCTCAGCTTCATTCTAACCTTGTCATAGCTATTGGAACAGAATGAAGAGCTATTTCATGCTGCTTTTGTGAAATTCAGAGTGAATTGGAAACTTCATTTTAACACAGGAGCTGTGTAAGCTTGAAAAGCCATTATCAGGCTGATTTCAAATGATCGTTCCTGAATGGAGACAACTGCAGAACACCTGGGAAAATGGCACCCATTCCTAGTGGCAGAAGAGAGAGTGTTCTTCAGGCTTTCCAAAGCAATTATCTCTAAAGGCCATGAAGGCAAAGATCAAAAAAACTCCATACTAACAAATCAACCAAACAAACAAACAAAACAAAAAAACCCACACACACACACACACACCCAAAAAACCCCCACCCAAAACAAAACAAACAAAAAAAACCCAGATAAAATAGATGGAAGAATTCTGTACCCGAAGAATTCTTCAGGTACACTGGCTCCACCTAATGACTCTTGGGTGAAGGGATTTGTCATCTTGGACAGAGGCACAATTCTCCTTTGTTACCCAGCACTTATGTGTCTGCCTTCTGGAACCTGCTCTGAAAAAGTTGTGCTCCTTACTTTACCCCTTACATGTACCCAGAGAATTAACCTATAAATCAAATTATTCACAGAGAAACTGAAAATTCGTGGAGTCTCAGCAAATATTTCCATGCCTGAATCAGCTGAAATATCAAGTAACTTGTTTGGGGGATACAGAAGGACATGCCAAGAAGTACTTTCAGGCAAGATGTATGCACTCCTGATTAAAAGCCAAAATTGCTTGTGCACTGGCCAAACTAAAAAAAGGAGGAAAAATTCATCAAATATTTTTGAATTATGTTGAGGCAGAAAAAAATGTTTTGGGTCAACTTGAAAGTAATGCTTTCTCTTGAGGCTTTGTTTTATTTTAATTTCGACAACAGAAGAATTATCGTAAACATCAAAATTAAGTTAAACATTTCAGTCTTCATTTCCCATTTTCTTTAATTTAATACTCCATAGAAAAATAAGTATTTCATAATGTACATTATGTAGATTATGCACTGTGTAATTACTGTGCTGCTCAGGACTCAGCACCTGAACTGTGCAGAAGTTCAGTTCAGTCTGTTCACTCCTATCAAGAGAAAGCCAGAGCTGTAACAACTGTCACTCACCATTTCCAAATGAGCAACCTCTGGAACTGGTTTTTACAGTTCACCAAACCCTTAAAAAAGCAGTTTCAATGTTCCATCTAATGCCTTAAAAGACAAGATTTTGGTTTTTATTCCATTTGTACTCCAAGTAAGAATGTCTCCACGAAAAGTGTTTTTTTATAAACTCCATGTCAAGACAAACTTGTAAGAAGATTAATATAAAAGAAACATGCATAAAAATATTAGGCTACCTCAGAACAATGCTTGGAATGTAGCATACACAAACCTCAGATGGAAAAAATATTATTTCACATATTTTCTACTTTGTTGCTAAGAAACTGTTGCTTCATTTTACCACTGTCATTTGCAGAAAAGTTATGGTTGTTCTTTTGCCACTTGGGTCATCTCATTGTAACAGCTCTATAATTAAATGGGTTATAAAGGAAAAAGCCTGGTTTGTATTCAATGTTCTTTCATCATCTGTAGCCTGGTCTCCCATATTCTCTCTTCTGTAACTGAGTTCCCTCCAGTAAGATCTAAGAAACGAAAAAGATTATTTTATGAAAACACAAAAAAAAAATCCTTACATTTGTTTTTATGCAATAGATAAAATCTGTAAGACTGCAATCACTGTGTTCTCCTTGTCTTTCTGTAAGAACTATTATTGTTCTCCTACAGAGAATAGCAACAGAGCAAACAGAAGGTGCCATTTTACTTTGTATCTTCCAGCTATTTGTAGGATTTTTCACTTGGTAATGGGATCTAATAGCAAACCACTTTACAAAGTTTAAGTGATTGATTTTGTATTGTAAAAACAGAACATTTTTTCCCCATGGTTACTTATTTTTCCCAAATATCCACATAAAGCAGAATTTATTTACATTTTAGAAATATGAGCAGTGATGGCAAAAATCTCAGTGCCATCAGTATTTCAAAAGGGAGGTCTATACCACATTCTACCAGGAATTTGCTTTACCCTTTACAATGAGCAGAAAAGGAAAACATCTCTGGACCAGTAACAGATTAAACAATACTGGCCATGGTGCAGGAACTGGAGCTCATCTTTTCAGAGTGAAAAGCCCGGCAGTGTCCCCAAGGCCAGCCAGCACACTCCCACACCATCCACTGGTTCAGGTCAGGCATCTGCACCTCCCTGCAGGCAGTAAGGATGACAAGACCCTGACCCAGAAGGTGAAAAGAGCACACCAGTGTGGACATGGCCAAGACACATCAGTCTGCTGGAAAGCCAAACACTGGCACTGCTATATTCATAATGAAGAGGAAGCCAATGAGTCCAGTCCCTTACTATGACAACATGAACATCTGTCATACTCATGTCAAACATTACATTAAAACTAACAGCTTTATCTCTTCGAGTATTCTTTACTCATTGGTTGACATAGAAACTTAAGATTTCTTACCTAAAATTACTGTTGGCCAGCTTACCAAGTTTCTTCTTGTGCTAGTATTGTCCTTTAAACTGTTCTTTTCCTGGTATTTAAAGACTGCAGTCCTATCTGCTCTAATCATGGGTTAAACAAACTAAGCTCAGCATTTAGTCTGCACTCCTAAACCAGGCTCTTCATTCCCCTGATCACCCTAGCAGTCTCCTTGGAATCTGCTGAAGTTTGACTTCACCTCTTCAATTAAGGTGATCAGAATACAGTATTGAAAACAAAAATTTCAGGGAAGTAATGCATCTTGTGAAGAATGAATGTTTGTACAGGAATTAGTTTACCAAATACACTACCATGTCAGCTTACAGTTATCTTGTGGTCAATTAATACTGTCATCCACAGTTATCTAAAACTAATTAACTCCTATCTTAATGGTATAAATTCTCACTATTAGCTTTAGCTGAATGGTGCTGTACTTTGTATAAGTAAATTCATCCAATTATTCTGGTACTCAAGGTCCTTTCAATCTGCCTTACCTTAATATCATAATTCCCCTCTGTATTAATAACTGTGTCATCAGCAGATTTAATATTTTATCACAGTTATTCATTAAATAAGGTTAGTCCACAAAACTTTAAGAAACTCCTCAAATAATATATATGATAGGTTAATCTATCAATGAACACACAAAGGTGCTCCCCAAAATGAAGCATGCATTGCTCTTCCCATTTAGCAAACTCCTTTCACCTCAAAGTTCTCTACTATTCCTTGTTATTTATCATTTTCCATATAAAAAATATTTGAGGTTGTCCAGATAGATTTGATAACCTTTATTTTTCAGCCCAGAAAAGCATTTACCGTATTAAGTGACATGACCTGATTTCCTATTTCCCCCAGGTTAATCAATATTGATGTTTATTTCATTTCCTGTCATGTTCTTAACTTTCTTTGTCATTCTTCCCTTGAAAATATTCTGAAGTATCTATTGCACCTGACTGCATTTGCAACCATTCCAAATGTTTCCTCATATTAAATGGAGGTGTCCTTGCTATTCTTCCATCTCACATTCTTCTTCTGTACTTGAACCAGTCTTTGCTATTGTAATTAGAGTACTCTTAAATCTCCTGCATGGAGATTATCTTGTTCTCCTGGCTTTGTGAACACATTTTAGCTGAAGGAGCAGCACAATGTTGCTGAAAAAATGCTTCACAGAGGTAAGTAAGAAACACATCTGTGAAGCAAGGAGAAAGTCCAAAGAAGAAAAAACAGGCAGCACAGGAACAGGGGCATATATTTTCAAAATAGGTTTAACAATAGAGAACTAATAATTTGGAGAAAAATAGAAAAAATATTCTAGAATGCTGTGAAGACAAAAGAAGAATCCATCCCCAAACTCTCCTGCAGTTAACAATCCACCTACCAGAGTTATTATTTTTATGGTGCTATGTCTTAAGATCTTGTACTAAAATGGTATTTCAGAACTTCTGAATATGACCACACAGGCCTTGATCCCGCGAATCAAGACTTTACCCTGACACTTCAGGACAGAATGACAAGCCTCATCTGGCCTCATGCCAGAAAAGACAGAAGAGCAGATTCTACAGCGTGCAAAGCACAGGAGGCATCAAGTCTCCCACGAGCCAGCAGCTGCATGGTTTTCATGTGCTCAGTGCACCATGAGTATTAATATAAATCACAGTATGGTGACATTCTTTCATTAGCAGTAATGGCTAATAAAATCAGTAATTAACCAGATACTGACATCCTGCAAGAGACCACCCCACCCCCCTAAAAAAAATAGAAAATAAAGAAATTAAAAGTATTGGTCAAAGCAATCTCTGGCTTGACCTACCTTAGAAGAAGTCTTTTATATTTCATAAAAAACCACTATCTTAATTGGCAAAATATATAATATCTAATAATGCAAACCTCAATCTCTGGGCTACAGATCTGCAGGACTATAGTTTACAGCTGTGAAGAACTGGATCTGTTCAGGTAAAGTTCTGTAATGAAGACATCAAACCCTTCAAGTTCTCTTTGGCTCTCAGACATTCTGGCTTAAATAACTTGAAAATTATAGATAAAATAATAAAATATGTATGTACTGACATGAGTTATTCAAGCAGACAAATTACATGACTCGTTAACTTATTAATACAGGTTATTCTCTTCAACTCTCAATTTCCTGGTATTTAAATAACTGTTGATTTAAAACAGTCCTCGGGGGTAAAGCAGACCTCTGTTTCACTTGTCATTGGTATTTTTACTAAGAACTCGCTTGTCACTGTTGATAATGGAACTGTATTTACCAGGAGTCTATCAGCTGACTCTCTGTTAGGACACAAAGGTGCACTTCTCATTGCCAAAGCCTTGTCACAACATAACAAAGCTGCGTCTTTCAGGTTACAAAGGCTCAGAGAGATTAACGTCACTCTAATACTGAGCAAATGTTTAGTTCCCTTGGTTATCCCATTTCAAAGCAACTCAAATAATCAGTGCCTCTTGTACAACCAGTTCATGCCATGGCAGCAAGAAGAGTTACCACATCTGTTTGCATAAGACCATTCTGAACTTCCATGCTCATTACAAACAGGCACGTCCCTGCTTTCAAATTAAGACTTTAGGGCCTGTAATTCAGTCCCTTAGTCTATAAATAGTACATAGAGTTCAATATTGATCAAGAAGAAAAGTCAGCTGCATATACAAATGAATTCTTACTTAAAAAATCAGAATATTGCTATGTCCTGTAGAAATATGTCCACAACTACATTAAAAAGCATAATTTGGCAAGTCATTTCCACATTGTATCTTGCAGGATAACGTTGGAAACTGTGAAATTACATATGGACATATGTAGACCATATTAATAGCTAAGAACTCTCCTGTCCATATTTTTTTGTTTCAATCTTTATTCAGGAGCAACATTACATCAGCCACAACAGAATTTCAGCATAACCTGTTTCATTTGCAACTTTATTTTAAACAATATCCAGTAAAATAAAAAGAGGCAAAATGGAAAAGTTGTAACCAAGCAGAATTATCAGTCACAAATTTGAACCTAAATAACCTAAAAGATACTTTTAATGAAGGAATGCATAAAGACTGCTGAGACTCCTCATTAAAGCTGTCCATGAAGACGCAGTTCCAGCTCCTGCCAGCAAGACAGCACTGTCATCACCATCTCCAGTTCAGTACTACATAAATAGGGTTTGCTGGTTGTAGTTAGAGGTATTGTATAAAACCTTGCTCCTGAACTGACCTCCTGACAGTCACTGATTTAAACTCATTTCATACAGAACATGAGGATCAAGCATCAAATGCCCTTTAGCCTTGCTTACAGGAGGGTATGAATTGGAAGCAAGTCCTCATGTTGTGCATTGGCAGCTCATTAATTGGTTAGCTGGAACTGAAACTGCCCTTGAAAACATTTAATATGCCTATTTCTGCCCTTGGCACTAAAACAGTAACAGCGAAGAAACAATCAAACAACGCTTTGTTTTCCCATCTTCCCACAGGACCAGGAAGCACCTGCAAAGAGGAGAAATAATTGTAGTTGTAACTGCACTTTAATCTACTGTCCTGGTCCCGTATCACCTTGAAACCTCCAGTTTTTAACTCTCTCCCCGCCATGTCTCATAGCAGAAGAGGCTGTTCTGAGCTCAGCCAACCTTCCAGCAGAAACAAAAATCTGTCATTGTAGTATTATTTGACATCGTCTTCCTACAGCAAGATCAAGCCCCACAAAACGTGTGTTCACACGAGAGGAAGAAGAGATCCCGCTGTGATGCCAGTGGCGCGCTCGCTTCTTCTGCAGCTCCCTCAGCTGTTCTCCAGGTCGCTTTGCTTCACCTGCGACCCCCGTGAGCAGCAGTCGGCGGGCGCACAGGCAAGCACGACTGACACGGCTGTTTTACTGGGTGACGGATACGACACGGTGTGCGGTGCCGGAGCCGCCCCGGGGCAGACCCGAGCGCGGCCCGTTGCGGACACACGGCCCCAAGAGCGCGCCCGCGCCGCGCACTGACGTCACGCAGCACGGCGCAGTGACGTCACATGACAATGGCGGCGCCCAGGAGCGCACGCGGTGCGCGGCGGCGGTAGGGCCCGCACAGCGCTCGGCCCCGCTCCGGACCCGCTCGGTCCCACTCCGGCCTCGCTCGGCCACCCTTGCTCTTCTCAGCCTCTCAGTCCTTCTCTGCCCTGAGCTCGGTAAGCGCGGGTGCCCGGAGCTCCTCCGTGCGTTGGCGGAGGCCGGGCCGGGCCCTGTCTGCGCCCCGGCGGGTGGTACCAGGGCTGGGCAGCGGCGGGAGCGCTTCGCGGCCTGCGGGGATTCGTCCAGCGGGTCCCATTTTATCCCCAGAGGTTTTCCAGGAGCAAGGCAGTAGGCGTGGCCTGCTGTTACGTTTAGTTATATGTAGTTATAAATATTATCTTGTAGTTGTATCATAGCTATATATGTATACTGCATAACTATACTACGTATTATATATATATATTAACCTGTAGTTACATTGAAATTAATAATATTTAAGTTACTAATGCCTATTATTAGTATTTTAAAGAAGAAAATAAATTAATTATGCCATGGATTTCCTGCTTGTTTGAATATCATCAAGTTAGTCTTCATTTCTTTTTTTTTTCCCCTCCCTTAGGTTCTCTTTCCGGTAAAAAAAAATGAAGGCCAGGAAAGGAGGGAGATTTAAATCTTCCTTTAAATTGAAACAAAAAGGCATTGAAGTAACAGGAAAATGGAAAACGGTGGAAATCGACCCCAATCTATTTGCAGACGAGGAGTTTCAAGATATAGTGTGCTTGGAGGAACTTACAGAGTACAGGCTAGTAAGTTCTTCCAAAGTGGGGAAAGTAAAAGAGAAGAAGAGAAAGGCTGAGAGTGCTCCAGAAGAAGGCAATGAGGAAGTGGAAGAACCTGTCACCCCTCCCAAAAAGAAGAAGAAAAACAAAGATTTGAGAAACCAGATAGATAAAGGCAATACTCCTAATGCAGCAGAAGTTGATGTGCTGGTTGATAAAGAGGCAGAATGTAGTGAAGTAATCAAAGAAGCAAATTGTGAAGACCATGGACATGTGACTGAGAGCATGTCAAGCAGAAAAGACATTCAAAAGAAAAAGAAAAAGAAGGTAGCTAAAAGTAAGGCTTCTCAAGCACAGGGAGCTCTTCCATCAGTATCTACTTCTAAAAAAGGCAAAAACTGGACGACAGAAGTTTTGTCTGCATCAACCGATCAAAAAGCTGATGTGTCTGCATGGAAAGACCTCTTTGTACCTGAACCAGTGTTGCAGGCCTTGAGCTACCTGGGGTTTAGTGCTCCAACTCCTATTCAAGCTTTAGCCTTGCCTTCTGCCATTAGGGATAATATGGATGTTCTTGGCGCTGCAGAAACAGGTACAAATCTGTTAAACTGATTGTGTGTGCTGGGAGCATCCCATCTCTCCTTTAAATGCAGCCCATGGTCACAAGCTTTTATATGAAGAAGAAGCAGTATTTGTATATAAGATAAGAGCTGCTGTCTTGTGCATATCTAACATATTAGTAGAGTTTTAAATGTATTAGTTAAGTTTTAAAACTTTGTAACTTACAAATAGGGGGATATTCCATCTGTTCAAAGCTTTGAAATCTCAGTAAGTTTTTATTCTTTTGACAGAAGTCTTTTTTCTGTTGCTTCTCAAGTTGTTTCCTGCTTTGGGAAGGGTAAGATGATACTCTGCAAAAGGCAGAATTAATGAAACAAACAGGGTCATTTTTTCAGCAGCCAAACTTGTGTCCCTGGCAAAGGAAAGCAGAGAACTTGGTTCCTCTGGAGATGATTCAGTACTAGCATGGAGCAGTAAATAAACACTGGGTAGAGTGTTAAGCGTGACTATGGTCCAGGCCATTTTCATAGCAAAATGGGCCCACCCTGTGCTCTGTCTTTGGGCTTCACCTGCATGTTGACCCCAGCCCTTCTCACTGCTTGTGCTTCAGGTGACTATTTCATTGATAATTTGAGAGTAGTCTCTTGTCCTTCCTGCAATCAGTTTGTGCCTTTATTTTTGAGCTTTGATAGCCTTTGTGAATTTTGTTATAGCTCCTTTTCTGCTATTGCTGTGAAGTCCCAGAGCATTCTGTTCCTTCAAACTTTTTTTTTGCTGCTTATACCTCTGAAGTTTTGTCATCTTTAGCACTGCAACATTTTTTCCCCTAAAAAGCATAAAGGTAAGAACCACAATCGGAAGCTGCCATGGTTTAAAGGCTTCCTTTGCACTCTTTTCATCTGTTCCAGTTGTTACCTCACTGCTTGTCTCTAAAGACATTTACTGCTCTCCAGCAAGAAGGTATAGTAACTAATAAGATATGCAGTCATTTGCATTTTTATTTTAATTAGAAGCTAGGTCAGTGCTATTAGCTCAAATGAGATTAGAAATCCCTACAGGGAGTGGTTTTGAAAATGGAACTGAAAGTTTAAATGGTGTTTATGTGCTCCAAAAAGGTGCCATTTGGTAATGCTAGGGAGCAAATCCCTCTCTAGCTGCAAAATGGAAAGCATGGTTGGTGGCTTGGTGTGTTGTTGCTGTATAATTTTGCGTAACCCTGAGGTGGGAGAACTGTGTTTTGCTCATTTATTCTTTCATGAGAGAAATACAGGTTCTCTCCAGAGAGCCCAGTGGATCATGGTGTTCCTGTAGAAACTTGAGAGATATGGACAACTGTTTGTTAGGAGGTGCTGCAGCTGGGAGAGGTTAAAATTCTCATGTTCTTTTTTCTCCATCCTACAGTATCCCTTAGTATTGGGCCTGAGGGAGGATAAGTTAAAGAACAATTAATCTTCCTTTTTTGGTAGCATTTTGATACAGCAGTAGATCCCTGTGGAGATCAGATGCAGGGAATATCAAGGCTTGTTGTTTTGGCAGGGGGTGTAACCCTGTCTGTTCATTGCTGTGTAGAACTAGGGAAGTATTTGGTTAGGAAACCAAATTTTATCTCTGTAAAATTATACAATCTGAAACCATTAGAAGAGCATGAATTGGCTTGAGCTGTAGAACCAAGATATACTTTTCTTCTGTTTTTGCAGACCTGTCTGGTATGTGGTCTATGTGTTATAACGATAATGTGTCCTGTGAGGTCATAATTTGTTAAATTTGTGGCTGAATCCAGTGCCTATAGAATAATGCTCATTATCACAGCAATAATCTGTCTGGGTGCAATACTGAGATTTGCACCAACCAAATTGTGTTACATTTAATTCAAGATCAGCAGTGGTGTTCACCTTAAAAGCAGATGTTTTGGTAATACAGAATCTTATTGTATAAGTGCTTTGTAAGTACAGATGTAAACATTTTCTGCTTCAAGCACAGATGACCTCCCAGACGTGCAGAAAGGTGGGAAGTGTGTATGAGGAGATTTTGCAGCAGCATTGATCAGGATAATGGCACTGGGCTTAGCTGTTTATTAATATTAAGGTTTTCCCCTAAATAGGCAAAATTGTGTGTTGCTGAATTTGGTAAACCTTTATGGCTTTGTGATGTGGACTTGAATTGAGATGAGATTTCCATGGCACTGCTTCCCAGCAGTGTCTGGTTACAGGAATGGTGTAATAGTGTCTTGTACTCTGGATGCTGCTTTCATGATCAGTGAACTGATACATCTGAGAACCTTAACTGGGGTGGATATGCTACCAGGCTTTTCCTAAGGTCCGCAATACTGGCCAGTCATTCAGAAGGGAATATGTGGCAGGGATGAAACTTGCAGTTTGGTTTCAGGGAACCCCTGAAATTAAAGTCAGGGAAGAGTTTTTGACAACCGCCTTCTCTCCAAAGTGGATTATCCATTTAAAATCAGTGGATTATCCATTTAAAATGTGTTCTGGTTATGAAAATGGTACTAGATCAGGAAACTAGACAGTGGAGTATTTCAAAATACAGTTTCTTAGAAAGTTGTAAATACAGGACTATAAATTGAAGAAAAAAGTGAATTAAGTAGATTCCAGTTTGTCCTTGGCCTCATTTGCTATTCCTTTATTTGAAGAACGTTGATCAGAACTTTGAATTAGGACATGGTATTCTCCTTATGGGCATACAGTTCTTTAAAAACACCCTGACTGCAACTGCAGCTTTTAAAAAACACTTCCAGAACAAATAAATTTGCTTGACCTGCTAGAGATTGGAAAAATACCTGTTCCCCAGGAAATATGATATTGGTGACTTCAAGGAGATGCTTATAGGGAACAAGAGAAAAGATGCTATTGCTGCAACTTTCTAATCTTCTAAAGATCATGAATTTGCATCTGTCACAGCGGTATGTTTTAAGAACGGTGTGCAATTGGCTTTTGCTTTTCTCATCTTTTCAAATAAATTACTTGTCAGTCTGTGTTATTATTCTTGTTTGTTTTCTTAGGAAGCGGCAAAACGCTTGCATTTGCAATTCCAATGATTCATTCTGTGCTGCAGTGGCAAAAATCAAATAGCTCAACAACCAGAAATGACAGTGTTTCTAAAGACTCCCATCAGCATCATGATGAAACAAGATGGGAGAATGAGGATGAAGCAGAAGAAGTAACCCATCAGCATGTTGAAGATAGTGGAGATGAAGATGATGCATCTTTCACAACAGGCTGCGTGAAGGTGCTGGAAAATGTTGAATTTGATTGTGGTGACGAGGCACAAAATGTTGGCTCCCATAAGAAGAGACCTCTTTTAGGACTGGTCCTTACTCCTACAAGAGAATTAGCTGTACAAGTAAAGCACCACATTGATGCAGTTGCTAAGTTTACAGGTACGTAGGTAGATCCCACAGGCCATGTCCTGGATTACACTGTATTTGGATGTTGGCATTGCTGTTGAGCCACAGTATGGGCCACACTTTGTTCCATAAAATCATAAAATTGGTGTAGCTTTTTAAGGGTTAGGGTTTGTAGTCACTGATGCGTGAGAAATGCGTGAAGATTCTTCAGTGAGATGCATGTGGAAGTAAACAGTTAATGTGAGGTATTTTGTTTTAAAATGTGTCTTCCTTCAAATAGCTGTTGACTCAAGCTCTTGCAACACAGAACAAGTGCTAGATACCCAGCCACAGCTAACTTTGTTGTAGTTTTGGGTAGTGTAGGCTATATGTAAAATATAATTTTATTGTATATAAAATTTAACTAAATATAATAATTTCATGTTTTTGATGGGTGGATGTAATTGTACATTGTAATAGTTTAACCCAAGCTCTTTCCTGGTAACTAGATGTGGTAACCTGGTAACCAGATATACATAATTTTGATCAATCTCTTAAAAAAAGAAGTTACGGACATAAATTTTTAGGGTAGATGGTGTTGCTGGATTGTCTGACTTGCTTCCTGCAGTAGTCAAGCCACAGAGTATTACTGAGTAACATGCCTGATGAAAGCAATTCCATCCCATTCCTTTCTCTTCCAAACCAGAAGTCAGTACATCTGTTAAGTGAATGAGTGAAGGTGTGAAACTCTTCAAGATGGAGAGAACTGGGAATCAACTCTCCATTTCTCCAACACCAGTAATTGTTTATTGAAGAGGATATGTAGTGCACTGAACTACTTTTAAGCACAGCTTTCTTTGTTGTCTGTACATCCTGCTGTGCTTATCAGTCTGCAGCTGATTACAAGGCTTATTTTAACTTCTAGCCTGAAATAATCGATTCATGTCATGGGAGCACTGCTATTTATGTGTAAAAATCTGCTTCCCAAGTGATAGATAGTTGCAGCAGCAGGAGGAAAATGTTTTAATGTGGGCTTTCTTTATTGCCTCAAACTCACTTTGAAAAAAACCCCATACCTGGAAGCATGGTGTTCCACAAGAAGTTGGGAAGAGAGAGATCAGTGGTAGCTTGGATACTGGAAGTCCTGCACAGTAGCATTGACTTTGTCATGGGCCAGTGTATACTTTGAAGAGGGTGAAATAAACCATGTGTGGAGTCTACTTCCAAAGCTAAAGTCCTTTCAGTACCTCAGCAAAGTGCTTAAAGCTGACTTGAGGTCAGCACTACTGTGCAGGAATCATTAATGGGGAAGGAGTGTTCTTGGTAGGATTATTCCATAGCAAATGAACAGTTATTTAAGCAAGACAGACATTTCTCATCTTACCCTAAGAAGGGGCCTGCTAGTTGGTTATAGCAGGAACATGCTTGTTGATACAGATATAATTGACAAAGCTTGAGACATTGAAGTATGGGTAAACAAAGCTAACAGCTATGGATGTGATTCTTCATGCTATTGGAAGACAGGTGCACTAAGACAAAGACTACTTTATTTTTGGCATCTAACTATAATGATGATTTTTCTGTAAAATTGAGTGCATTGCTGTAGGTTCAATGTTACATAAACCCCCTGAAGTGTCCTGATCAAAATGCTTGTTGAAAGTTCCAGTATAGAGTGTTTAAAACCATTGAGTGGATCTGTATAAAAGCACTGATTGATAAATTAGTGAAACAAGACCTGTTATTTATATGTTCTAGGTATTAAGACTGCAATTCTAGTTGGAGGCATGGCTGCGCAGAAGCAGGAACGGGTACTGAATCGAAAGCCAGAAATTGTAATTGCAACCCCAGGCCGTCTGTGGGAGTTAGTTAAAGAGAGACACCCACATCTTTCAAATCTTCGTCAGCTCAGGTAAAGGTGGCTTTTAGAATATCTGCTGGATACTGAACTAGGCATCCTTGCACGCTGATTATATTTACTATCTGATTAAATAATTTAGACGCCATAAGATCACTTACCTGTCTCAGACTGTTTTATTGAAATGCACAATGGTTATTTTGATGGAGGGAAATGTCAATTAAAGACAGTAGAAAAACCTTATTTTTCAAAAAAAGAAATGGAGAAGGCTACTATAGCTGCCCCAGTATACCTAGTCTTTCTTTTGGGTTTATATGCAGAACACCCCTTATTTGTTTAGCAGGAAAAATTCTTTTTAAGTGTATCAGATTTCTATTTATCTGCACAAGTGTATTTTTACTTTGTGTTTTCTGCTTGACAGGTGCCTTGTGATTGATGAAGCAGACCGAATGGTTGAGAAAGGTCACTTCTTAGAGCTGTCTCAGTTGCTGGAAGTCTTAAATGATTCACAGTATAACCCTCAACGACAGACTTTTGTGTTTTCTGCCACTTTGACTTTAGTCCATCAGACTCCCACAAGAGTTCTACAAAAAAAGAATGCAAAGAAGATGGACAAGAAGACCAAACTAGAGTTGTTAATGGAAAAAGTAGGAATAAAGGGCAAACCAAAAGTAATAGACTTAACAAGGAAAGAGGCTACTGTTGAGACTCTGACAGAAACCAGAATCCACTGTAATACAAATGAGAAGGACTATTATCTCTATTACTTTCTTCTCCAGTATCCAGGAAGAACGATGGTCTTTGCAAACAGCATAGACTGTGTAAAACGCCTCAGTTCTCTCCTCACAATCTTAAATTGTGATCCTCTTCCTTTGCACGCCAACATGCACCAAAAGCAAAGGCTGAAAAACCTGGAAAGATTTGCTGAGCGAGAGAGGTAGGTTGATTTTCAAGTTCCTAATCGTGTAAAGGGTAGTGCGGAGGGAAAACAACTGTGTTAGAGTAGGAGCAGGCTAGGGAAGTTAGCTGGGGACATGAGTCCCCATCAGTTCATGAGCCCAAGTTATTAACAATGAAGGATGAGGTTCCATAGGATAGTTGAGGTGATGAACTGGAGCAAGTTCAGTGAAAGGCCACCAGGATATTCAAGAAGCACTGGCTCTGCAAGAGGAGACGCTGAAGGCACAGGGTTTGTAAAAATAGTTTGTGGGGACCCAATGGCAGCCTTCTGATACCTTAAAAGAAGATTATCCAGTAGATGGAGCCAGGCTTTTCAGCGTGGTGCATGATAGGAGGATAAGGGGTAATGGGTGCAAGTTGAAACAGGTTCAGGCTGGATATGAGAAAGGGCTTTTTTTCTGGGAGGACAGTTGAGCACTGGAATAGGCTGCTTTCTCTTGGAGTTTGTGGAGGCTCAGTTGGATAAAGCCCTGAGCAACCTGATCTAGCCTTGCAGCTCATCCTGCATTGAGGAGCAGGTTGGACAAAAGACCACCTGAGGTCCTGTGAATTATCCTGCAGCTCATTTCTGCTGAAGGAGCTGTCACTTGCCTTGTTTTCAGACATACGCTTTTATGACCATCTCGCACACCTGCAGCTGATCATTTAAGACTTGATCCTTTGTAAGTCTTTGAATGTCACTAAGCCATTAGTAAACCAACCCATTTCTTGTGTTAGGGTTTTGCGGGTTAATTCAGATGAATTAGCTTCCAGAGGGTCAAGGTATCCTGGAGCAATGCAAGAGAAGGGGCAATTGTGCCTTTCAGCAGCCGTGGGCAAGCCACAGTTTACCCAGGCAGACCTGTCCTGCCGTTTTAAGAAATACTGTTTCCTGATGGCTTTGGGACAGTGTCCGGGAGGAGGTTGGTGGTCTCAGTACTTCCATAATAGAGAAGTCTCACAGTTTACTCCTATAAACTTCTGTAAACTACTACTATAAACTTCTGCATGCTGTCTGGGAGTTCATGCTTTGTTAATAGATTGAGTCAGAGAGCACAGGTTGAATTGCTGTGATGGATCTGCAGTATCCCTTGACAAATATAGTATTGATAGCATTGACCCAGGTCAGAATGGGTGTTTTCAGAGACTGCAGAATTTCAAGGCAAGAAAGAAATTTATGGGACCATCTCTCATGGCATTCTGCAGATTGGAAGCTATAGGATTTTCTCTTGTTATTACTTCTTTGAACCTTGTAGCAATAGAATATGCAATCAGATGCCATACAGCTTACCAAATTTCTATTACCTAAAAGTAATTAATTTCAGTTGCTAGGAAATGTTTTTAGAACAAATTATTCCATATCCTAAGGAGATTTTTGTCTCTGTAGTAGACTATTTATATAAAAGAACAACTTTGAGTAGTTCATCATATCAAAGGATGAGGAGAAATACTAATTGTCAGAACAGAATCCTCTCCTTACATTTCTAGCTCTTTATTTACTGAGAGAGCTTATTTGAGTGCAAGATGGTAGAAGATATTTCAGCCCCCAAAAGCTGTTATTTAAATATATAATGTTAATAATGTAGTTTTTCTCAACCGGTAAAGCTTTTAATGACGTGTCTGTACTGCCAAAGGATCGACTGTGTTGTTAATGGTATGTCATATCAACCTAAAGATGTTTTAAACTGAACCTGGGCAGTGCGCTGAAAAATCTATCAAAGGGGAACATACCCCCCTCCCTCCCTCATGGAATAGCAATTTGTTCTAGAGTTCTTGTGAACTGAGAGAGAAGAAAAGTAGAGAAAAACAGGATCCAACAAGGTAGTGAATTTCTTTATTGGAAACAGAATAGACCTGCTGAAGATAACATTTTCATTTTTTAATGTTTTTTTAAGAATTGTTTCAAGACTGCCTCTGATGTAATATTGGGTATTATTTCTGTAAGGGCAAGCAGAATACATATTTCCAGCAGATGATATAGTATAAATGTGTTACTTAAACTGCTGTGGTAGAATTCTATATTGTTGTATATTGTTTATTGTATATTGTATATTGTTTACTCTTCAATTTTATGTTCATTAAATTTTGTCACTTTCTCAGCTGTATCCTCCTGACAACAGATGTTGCAGCTCGTGGTCTTGATATTCCCAATGTGCAGCATGTCATCCACTACCAGGTGAAGTATTTTTAATGTTTTAACTTTTACTGTTTTGGTTTGAAGTGAGCTTTTGCTGATCCAAATCCTGAACACCATGAAGCTGTTATTCTTGATCCTGTATATAGTACAGTCCCCAAGTATAGAGATTTAATCATTTAATGGTCCTTAGTGCTTTGTACCTAAAGATCTCATTGCTGCAGTGACTGACTGCAATAGGTAGTACTTTATGAATGTGTGATTACATATCAGAAATGACATAATAGCTGTGATCCTCCTTGCTTTTTGTTTAACTGTGATATGCAAAGGTGTCAAATGACTGTTATATAACTCTTCTCTGAGGACATGTGAAATGTTTTCCTGCTTTGCAAATGAAATGACAGAGGGTCATGACAGAAGTTAGGAGAGACTCACAAAAGATCATGCAAGAAAGAATGCTGGATCAGAGAACAAAAGTGTGTCAAGACATCCTCTTTTACATTACTTTTATCTGTGTTATGTGCAGTGTATTGCATGTTTATAAAGCCCAGTATTCTTTGGCAGCCTCTTGTCCAAAGCATGACAGGCTGTTGCTGACTTTCCATGGGCAGCTTCATGGCTTCTCTGAATACTTGCAGGTCCCTCGTACTTCCGAGCTGTACGTGCACAGAAGTGGTCGAACAGCCCGAGCTGCCAATGAGGGCCTCAGCCTGCTGCTGATTGGCCCTGATGACTTGATCAATTTTCGGAAAATTTATAAAACATTGGGGAAGAGTGAAGAGCTGCCGTTTTTCCCAGTTGATAACAAGTGCATGACTTCTATCAAGGTAAAGTCCTTTTGCAGCCTGAACATTTGCTTGCTTGCTTGCTTATATTACCGATTATATTATTTATATTACTGATATGATATCTCCCGTCATGTTCTTTCCAGTTTTCAGATGAACTTTACTCTTGAAGACCTAGATTTGAAAGTGAAGTTAATCACACTTAATATTTTTTAAGCAATATGTATGATTTCTCCTCAATAGCTGGCCCAAGAAAGGTGTTCACACATAAACATCACTTAAGTTTTTCTTGTATGTTGTAGAGCTTCTCCTGACTAGATTTCCAAAAACAGTATAGGGAAGCAAGTGTGTTTTGTGACTGGGGATCTGGGATGGCTCTGCTAAGTACGCTGTTCAAAGCCTCTTGTGTTAGGAACAGACTGGACAACAGTAGCAGGTCCATGGGTGTTCAGTGGTCTTCACCTGCCTCTTCTCAGCTGAAGTAGTGAGTTACCTGCTTTTCTCAAAGTTCCTGTACTGTGGGGCATTGTATGCCACTGAACCCTGTCAAACTGGCTATGTTCTCTTTTCTAGGTTACTGCCCATTTTAAGGAGAATTCTGTCATTCACTAACTCACAAGATAGACAAGGGTTAGGATTTACAAAACAGTATGTTCTAAGAAGCATCTAGTCACTGCAGATTTTCTACTTCTTGAATAAGAGGCCATTTCATGTCTCAGCATTCTCCTAACAGCTTGAGTGACATCAGCCCTGTATGAATGGGACATATCTAAATACTGGGTTTGAAAGGAATTCAAGGTTGGGATGTCTGACTATTGCACAGTCATTGAGAACAAGAGAGGATGCAAGCAGTCAGATAAGGCAACAGATACCTTCCTTATGGTATTCTGATTCAGGTTTATCCAATTGGCTTGGACTGAGCCCAGGGTCTACACCAGTGGCTACAGCAGCATTCTCACCTTGGGAATAATGTCAGCAATTTCAAAGCTCAGGCTTGCTGAAGATAGGGTATTTGCATGAATCTTTCAGGAGATGCAGCTTTCTGAAGAAAATCAATAAATGCTTCCACAGAAACATTTTTCTCCTCTTCATGGTAATAAAGAGAATTTGATTTCTCACCCTGTCTTCTTACTGCCCCTTTCCATGCACTAAATGTTTCTGGTTACTGAAAGAAATCTGTTTTTTTAAGAGTGTTTCTTCAGAGGTTCCTTCTGTTTCTTGATGAGTATTCTTGTCTCTTACGCTCTGTCAATTAATGAGCAAATAAATATTGTTTCCATACTTCAATTCTCCTGCCACCCTAATGATCTTTTCTGTCTGAATAGTGCTCCTCTCCCCAGAAGAGATACTTTTGTAATTGTACTTGCAGGACTCCAGCCTCATAGGCCCCTCAAACAGTCAGGTCTCATTTACACTTTGTCCTGGGCTTAATCAAAGACATTGTAGTTGAGACTAACAGTGCTGCTGGTTCTGTAGGTCTGTCCATTTGGCCCACTGGTTCCCTAATTCTACATGCCTTCATCCAAGTTCAGGAAAAGTCTGAAGGGGCTTCACACTTGAAAGGTGTAGAATTATTGAACTAGGATAGAGGATAGTCCTAACGAGGACTTAAATTTTTCAAAGATGGGAAAACTATTTAAAATTTCTTGTAATGATATAAGAACTGACTAAGTAGTCCACTGCATGTTTGATTTCCACTCTCTCTGCATATTAATTATGGTGGAGGTGCTGTTACTGTGTAGCACCAGACAACGCAGTTTTCCTGCACAGGGTTTGTTTTGTGCAACTGCACATTCCAAACAGCAGAACTTCCTGCTGGTTGGTTGTTATTTACTGTTAGTACAGATTTTCTTTTCACAATGAATTAGTTTGTTCAGCCCAGCTAGAAGGCTGCAGGTGAGGTTAGATTTTCTGGACATCTTTTTTTCCACCTGTGTGCAGCTGGGAAGAACAGGACATGCTGTCCTGTGCCTATGCAAGATCCAGGTGTAGTTCTGGAAACAGGAGCTATTCCTTCCATATGGCCTGCAGGAGTTCACTTCTTCAGAGTGGGATTAAGGTAGTGGCTACCCCTTACTGCTGAGTCTAGTAACTTTCAGATCTGTACTATGATAAATTGGAAATTATTGGTATTTGGATTATGATTTGCTCTTGATGTCTCTCAAGTGTTTGTAATGGAATGTTAATATTCAGGTATGTTTAGTAGTTGAGATGTTTTAGAAATCAGATTTTATCATGGATCTGAAGAAGGAAAACACCTTAGCAAATTATGACATCTTTATTATGTGGGGCAGCTCCTGGAACATGGGTAGGCAACAAAAGTGTCTCTGCAGCCCAGTTGCATTGCAATGCATGCTCTCAAACACTAATTCTGCTAAAGCATTCCACATTTTAAACTGATCATAATGTGTAAATGTACTTCTGTTGCAGGAGCGGATGAATTTGGCAAGGCAGATTGAGAAGGCAGAATTTTTCAATAGTCGGGCAAAGCAACACAACTCCTGGCTCCAGCAAGCTGCAGAGGCTCTTGAGATGGATCTTGATGACGACATGTTGATGGGCAAGTAGAAATTTTTGGCTATGCTCAGTTGCTCCCATAGCGCTGCTGTCTGGAAGAAGCCTCACCATGGCAAAGAAACTCTTCAAAACCTGCAGAGCAGAAGAGGAAGGAAAGGACTGTTGTTAGTATGTGGTGTTAGGGCTGTTTGCAGGACGATTGTGCAACAGATAGTGCTGGAGCTGAAGGAGTGAGGTGTGACAGTTCTGGGAAGTCGCAGACAAGTCTACATGTTGTAGGACACAGAACTGTTTAGCTTTTGGCAAGCATTTCAGAGTAATTCAAACAGCCCAATGTGTCCTTATCAAGTCTTGTCACCTCTGTGTCAAAGAAAAAGCTGTTTCCCCACTTCTGCTTATCCCTCCCACTCCCCTGTAGTCAGGCATTAGGACAGGAGCCTGACAGCTCTGTGTGGGAAAAGCCAGGAAGTGCTAGGGAACACCAAATATTACGTGAGCCTGTGTAGGTTGAGTTGTGTGGGCTAAATGGCCAATACATATATTCAAGTTGCTGAGGTTTCGGTGTTGTGTTAGAAGTAAACAATTTCTTATATTTTGTAAATTAAATGTCTTTCAGGCTGTGCCTGAATGTGTAGGGCTGTCCAATTGCAGGTGCCTTTTCGTTCAATGCCATGAAGTTTTGCAATGCTTGAATGCGCTATTATAAAATGCTACATTGTGTTCATATTTAGGACCTGAAGGTATGATTTCCTACTTGTTCTCTGAAGACAGGCTGAATAGAGGTGCTGCAGAGGTCACTTCAGATTAATCTGTCTCTAACCTGTTAGCTGCTAAATATGCAAATGTCTTAATTTTGAAGCGTGTTTAGATTAATTTCTTTCTTTCTGTTATTCATAGCTGGATTAGCTGATTCTCAGCCACTTTGCAAGCAAACACTAATCGTCTCTGTCTAAATTGTTCAAGAGTGCTTTCAGATAATTAGCACTTTGCTGTTTTGTTTTGACATAATCTGAGTATGCTGTGCTTTGTAATGAGTTTCAAAACAGCACATCCAGTCCAAGTAAGTTGTGGCTCTCAAGTGAAACACTTCATAATTGCCACCCAGAAACTTGCCAGATTCATGCTGTACTCAGTCTCCGATTCTGCTGTAACTTGTTGAAGACCAATTAAAATCTCAGTCATTCCTCCCATAAATGAAGTGCCTCTTACAGTTGAAAAGCTTTAGTGATGCCCTTTCAATTTTACCTTACAGCGACCTTGATTTCATTTTTCTCTCCAGTTCAGGCCTCTGACCCTATTAACTGTCTCAAATCTTTTCTATGCCCTTCTTTATCTTGTGTTATTACTGCATCTGAGCACCTCATTACTTTTTATGGATAAGGAGGAAAGGACTCCCTGGTTTATAGAGGCTGAAGTGAGGCATGCATAAATTAACAAAATATACAGAAGAAGCTTCTGTCTGAGCTAGAAGCCGTTGCTTAATTCCTTATCTTCTGGGGCCCCCTTCCCTTTGCTCCTGAGTCTGTTCTGGGTTGAGACCAACTGAGTGATTTAGCAGAATGATACCTGGTCTCTAGTTACTCAGTAATCAAGATTCTTCTTGATCTCGTTATCCTGTGGACAGCCTGGGTGATCTGAAAGTGTCACAGATGACTGGAAGACTATGGGAGTTGAGTGACCTTGTTAGAGAGAGAAGGCCGAGATTAGCATCTGCCCCTATCACTGCAAAGGTCTGCAATGCAAGTTGTTCTCTTGTTGTAACACTCTGTATCTTTTATTTCTTCCCCAAGGGAGAAAAGCTAATGAGCAAGAAGAAAGCCAGAAGCAAAAGATGCTGAAAGGGATGAAAAAACAACTGAAACATATGTTGTCCCAGCCACTGTTTAAAGTCCTCATGAAAACCAAATACCCAACACAGTCTGGAAAACTACTCCTGCCTCAGACATCAGTGGGCATTTCAGCTCTGAGTACTGTGTCCAAAAAGCAAGGCAAGAAGAAGAAATCAATAAAATTAAATTAGATAACTGAGCAAGATCACTCAGTGTGATAGAAGCAAGGACTATCCTCATCGAGGCTGTCAGTACTTACGGAGGAACTCAGCTAGAAAACAGATAGTATAAGATTGTTGCCTGTGTGTTGGTTGTGCAGGCACAAACCAAAATGTTGATTTTAAGGGCTCAGTTAACATCAGTTTAGTTACTGTTGAATCTTGTCTTGGATCGTGTTTTTTCATGTTCTTGTTTTTTCTTAACTCTCTGTATTAATAGAAATCAATTAGTTTTCAAATAGTTCTGATAATTACTCCATTTTGTGAGATGAGTAAAAGTTACTGAGTAGAATTCACTGTGGGCATACTGTAATGATAAAACTTGATTTGAATTTTAATGTCTTTAAAGGACAGGGGAAGGTCAGCTGTATATAGTGCTAGTGCAGTCTGAGCTAGTGGTAACGGGAGGTTCAGCTTTTACTGCAACAAGCTCAGTGAGAAAGGCAGCAAATACAGATAAGTGTTACCAGCAAGTCTACAATTCTGGTTATGGAAATGTCTCCCAATTTTCTTTCTCCTCTGTTCTTCACTGGGTTTAATTCCCTTAGTCCTGTGTTAATATGTTTTTGAATGTGCACAAAAAGCAAAGGTGGCAACAAGCCAGGACACACTTTCAGAGATGTGTAGATTTTTGAAGAATAAGTGTTGCTACTCACTGTTTTCTCAATTAATATTTGGAGTTAAGCCTGTATTTGAAAACGTGTTAGAACCATGATCTTTACTTTAATGGAAAAGATGATGTTGTGAAAATGTCACCTTTCAAGATTGCTTCTGGATAATTATGTTTTAAATCATTTTAATATGACCTGGGCAAATATTTTTAAAAACTATTTTTAAAGATAAGTCAGAAAAATATATTTTGAATTTTTGGTAAATTATATCTGCTATAAAAGCCAAAGTGTGTGTCTGTTTTTAGTCACTTAAGATTTCTAAATCCCTGATAGCTGATGCTGTTTGCACTTAGCAGGGAAGGAGAGGGGAATAGCACCCAAAGAGTAGGATGGTGGGATCTGTATGTGTGGGAGGACAGGTACCCTTCACCTGTTAGCTCTGGATGAGGCTGAGTTTTTGTGTCTCATGCAGTATGGAACTAGTGTCACTGCCATGATAGGAAGCACCAATTTACTTGGGTACTCAAGAGAAATTTGTGTAGTTGAGTGCCCCCTCCAGCCACTTGGTTGGTGGTTATGTGAGAATAACAAAGTCTTTACTCTTTCATCTGTGTAAATAATTGTAGCCCCCCCATCTCTGAAGGACTTTTTTCTTGTTTCCATGCATTACTGAAGAAGAGTGATAACAATCATAAGCATACAGAACTTACCAATTATATATGAGACTTTCCTTGTTTCATGCCCTTGGAAGCAGAGGAGGACGTTTTGGGGCTGAAGAAACAGTAAGGTTCTGTTTCATCATTCCTGTAAGGAGACATATCTTTGGAGTTAATGTGACATCTGAAAAATAAAAACAATTTAAAGGCAGTTCCTTTTAAGGAAAGCTGAAAAAAACCCTGAAAAGCATGTCCTCATGCCATTTTAATCATATTCTTACATTATGAAAAGGAAACTTGCATTGGTTTTCCATCCCTGAATGGTTTGGACACCAGGTAGGCCTTTTCTGCATCTTGTGATACATTTGTGTTTACAATTCAACAAAATCAAGGCTGGATCCTGACAATACAGCTCACCATCTCCTCCCTGTCTGGAAGTCATGAGGTAGGAGTTTTGGCAATTTTTAATTCCACAAAATCATGAGAACTGAATTGGGGGACAGTGAGAGTGTTGTTATTTCCTCTCCATTATTGCTATGAAGTTACTCAGCTGCTTCTGTTTCCCTGTGTTTAATGATCTAGTTCTCACACTCCCAGCCCATTGGCTTGCCAAGTCTTCCCCAAGCCAGAGCTCGGCACTTGTGCACTCTTGCTGCCTTCATAGAATCACGAATGTCAGAAAAGACCTCTAAGATCAAGTCCAACCTTTGACCTCCTGCCACTGTGCCCACTAAACCATATCTCAAAGTGCCACATCCACTCTTCTAAACGCTCCAGGGATGGTGACTCCACCACTTCCCTGGACTGCCTGTTCCAGTGCTTAATGGTTCATGCTTGTGTGGGACATGTTGTTCTGCAGCCTCCGATGTGCTCTGCGTGAACTCTTAATGCTTAAATCTGCTGAAGCAGCAACCCCCAGGAGCTCAGGTGGAGCTTGGACCCTAAAAATACCTGGATGTCTTAAGAAGAAAACTTGTCTACTCTGAAAGCTCTCTTGCAGCTGCCTGTTTTGCCTTGTCATTATCTTACCAGCCTACCCTGAGTCTATCTACAGAGATGAAAAACCTTGTATTTGCTTTAGCTAATTTAAATTATTAAACAATAAACTGGAAAATACTACCACTTAGCTGTCCCACTCCCATGTGAACTAGGTTATTGCAGAAAGAGAGGAAGGCAAGGCAGAATGTTTTCTCCGGCTCTGATTCACATGTGTACCACTGGTGCAAATAAGACATGAAGAATGTTACATCAAGTCCATATGGGCAGTTTAATATTAGTATTTAATGAAATATGTAGTATTTAAGGGGGTTTGTAATGCTCTGCTGGCACAGCAGTTATGCTGAGGCCTCAAACAAGTAATCTTGTGTTTTGTGGCAGCTTATGTCTGCTAGAACACCCATTAATTAAAGGACTTGCTAAGTCTATTTAGGCTGTCACAGCAACTTTCAAGTAGATTATTAAAAGCATGAGCTCAGCAGAGTGGTGGTAGGGTACAAGCTGATACAGAGCAACCAGTGCTACCTCACAGGAAACTGAAACCCTAATAGCTTCTGAACCTTTATTTCTATTTTCCAAATGCGTGGGGCTGATTGACCTCATCCCTGCCACATAGTTCCTGGTCTGTCATACTCCTGTCAAGAGAAGGAAGAGTCCCTGCAGTTTCAGGCATCTGCTGAGGAGATGGTTTGGACAGGATCTCACATATTAGACAGGAGAGTTTCCTGACATTCCCCATGCCTTTTCTTTCTCTCCTGCCCTGTATGTTAATAAAACAGCAAGTTAGCAAAGAAGCTGGAGTGCTGCCTTGCCATATGCCAGCAGCCTGGGCACATGCTGGCCATGAGGCACAGGGGAGGTAATTTGCGCCTTCCTGAGAAAGGGCTGGGTACTGCCTGCTTACTGCAATCAAGTCTGTGTATCCAGGACCCTAAGGGGGAGAGAAAATATGAAATGGACACTTTTTGACGATCTTACCTCACAGTGCCTGACACAAGGAGAAAAATCTGCTAAGAAACACTGCTTTCTTGGGTGTTAAAACACCCACTGCTTTGTCCTGTGCTAGCAGGATGTGTTTTTTGAGTGACTGAGCTATTCCAGATTGTGTGATGAATGGCTTGGTGAAGGAAGGAGCTCAGAAGACCATGATTTGGGTGACTAGTAAGACACCAATAATATAGCAAGCAACATGTAAGCAATGCCCAACAGTCATTGCAAAAAGGTAGGATGTTGTCAGTGGTCATAGAACTGGGGAGTAGGAGGATTCTGTAACCTTCTATAGATCCCTTACATGCTCCCTTCTGATATTTGAGTTGGTGTTTGATTCTGGCCTGTGAGAAATTTTCTATTCCAGCTTCCTTTTACAAAAGATATTTCAAGGCTTCAGTGTTTTTTCAAGTCAGTCATAAGCACCTCCTGGGGTTGGCCTCACAGAGTGAGTAAGAAAGAGAAAAATCTGTCACTCCTGTAGCAAGTTCATTGGCCTGGGAAGCAAGTGAACAGAGCTGCTCTGCTTGCTTATCTTGGAGTTCAGCAGCTCTTGCTGTGAAACTGAAAGGAATTGTAGCCAGTTTCCAGAGCAACCAACTTTAGATGGTACAAAATGCCAAATTTCTGTAGGTGAGAGCTGCAGTTAGAGAACACAGACCCAAAACCTGAGTTGGAAAAGCAGATCAGGCACCGCAAAGTACACATGGGCTTTGGTACCACTGGGTTAATTAGAGGTCTGATGTTCTTTTATTATTGATATAACAGTCTAATCAGTAGTGGGGATGCTTTTTTAGGAGTAAAGTTTGGTCAATACCTTGAGCAGTACAAGCTGACAGGTGTTAGTGACCACATGCTGGTCACTATGCTGGTCACTATGACAGGGTCCGACTCTAAGAGTCCACTGATTAATGTAAAGTCCAAGTGAAGGTTTCCAATTCCTTTTCTGTTCATTCTCAAGTTACAGCTCGACTTTGGAGCCTCCAGAGAGGGACCCCTACCCCAGACCATACCCCTCAGTTACATCCATACCACCCATCACTCAATCCACAAGTCTAGTCGCTTAATTCTGGTTGGTAGTCTCTTGATTTCTTATTTGTTTTCCCTGCTGCTGGGCTGGCCTTCCTCTGAAGTTACCTCATTCTCTTGGAATTGTTTCCTTGGTCCTTCTGTTCTAGAAAACAAAGGGAACCAAAACATACATACAAGGAAGGGCTTCATACCCAAACTAGGATAACCATTCTAGTATTTTAAGGTATAGAAAACAATCCAATAATAACACAGGCAGGAACCATCTGGCCTTCTTGTCTAAGATGCTTTTTTATCCCCAGTACAAATTTGGTAACTCGTCCATCTCCATCTAAGAGGCTGGTTGTAGCAGGGACAGGGGTCGTAGGTGCCAAACACTATTTCTGCTGGTGACAACCCCAGAGGGTGGGAAGAAGTATTTCTAATACCTCATAGCACTATTCCTAGAAGCTGTCATCTCTCTACATGTTTTATCATGAAACCACCTAGCCAACGTCATTAAATACTTTCTTGGTAAAATGAGTTATCTCCCAATAGTCCGAATTCCAATTTCACCTTTCACAGCCTCCCAACTTTCCTATTGAGCCCATTCTTCCTGAATAACCTCTGCATATATTTGGTCTGCATTATTGATCTCTGGTCAACCATAAGTAGAGGGAGTTGTGATGGTGGCACACTCATTACAGTTGTTGGGCAGCAGCTTTAGTTACTTTATCTGCCAATTCACTATTTGTTCCACTTATGCTAGATCCTTTTGTATGAACTGAACAGTGTAGTACAGCAATTTCCCTTGGAAGCTGAATAGCTTTAAACAGCATTCAGATTTCAGTTCCATTGGAAATAGTCTTTCTTGCCGAGGGAAGGAAACGTCATTCTTTTCATAGCATACTCATGGCATGACATGCTCCAAACATTTATTTGGAATAAGAATAAATACTGATGTCCCCACCAGGCTGCTCTTCACTTAATTCAGACCCTTGGGTATTCATCAAGGCTTGTAGAGGTTCTGCTTTCAGGGACCTGAAGGTTTCTTGCTACTACACAGCCCATTATCATTTTCCATTCGCATATAGTATACAGATCTGAGTTCTGTAGAGGCTCATCTTGCAGATCTTCCTGTGTGCAGTTGGAATGAGAAGCAACCTTAGCACAGCCAAGCTAGGGCTCATCATCATAAGGAACAGGAAGTTGCAGGATTCATAATATTACATCTTTTAAAGTAATATTACCCTAATTTAAAATTAATACATAGTGATATGTGCTTATGTAGCCTGTTGCTTAAAAATCAGTTTTACTGCATGCGGGACATAGAGAGTTGTTGCGTGACCCAGGATTAACGGTCTGCTTTCTATGGTAGTCGCTGTTCCTGCTGTTCTTTCCCTCGGGAGTTACTCCTGCCGCTGCAGGATCCAGCTGAGCCGAGTTCGGAGCCACGGGGTGGCGGTGTGACCGTGCTCTTGAGCAAGGACTGCGCTCGCTACTCCTTTGTTCTCATACACACATAGTTCAAAGCATTCGGAGTAATCCGGCAACCCCAGTGCCGGAGCAGAAGCTGAAGCTCCTTTTATACTTCGGAAATCCTTTTCTCTTGCCTTGGTAGCTTCTGCCCCAGTATCCAGAGTCAGCAGCATCTTATTGTGCCTAAAAATCTTCACGATATCTTTCAAGTCATCTTTAAGCAAACAGGAGAATATTGTAGGAGACCCGGTGAACCCTTGGGGCAAGAGGGTCCGTGTTAGTTGTTGACCTTTCCACATAAATGCAAACACTTGCTGGCTGTCTTCTGCTGCAGAAACATCAAAACTGAGTAATCCCAGACAGTGCCTCAGTGACACCTGCACCACCCATCGTTCCATCCACAAATCTAGTTGCTTAATTCTAGTCAGCGGTCTCTTGTTTTCTTATTGGTTTTGATTGTTGCTGGGTTGGCCTTCTTCTGAAGTTACCTCATTCTTATGGAATTGTCTCCTTCGTCCTTATCTTCTTCATTTCACTCACATCTGCTGGATTCAGCTGGTTCTGTGTTAACAGCCTTAGTTTTCTCAAAAAATTTGCCCTTGCAGCCTAGATCTTCCAGCGCTTTAGTTACTACTGCTAAGCAACTGATGCTAAATGAGTCTATTTAGAGAGAACAGTTAAATCTCTTTTATAACACGTGAATAAGGTATAAGGTGCAGTCATTACTGTTCGTAGAGAGCTATTTTTAAGCTGGCTCAAGGCCATTTCCATTGTCTCAGTTCTGAGAGGATCTCACAGTGTGATTTTCTTGGCACATAAGAAAACTTGTGAGAATTAAAGTTGCTGAAATATTTGTCACTAATTTTCTTTCTTTTCCTAGGTTCTCAAAATCTTGTAAGTTCCAGCTGGGAAAAAGTTTATTCTTGCACATATATACATCTATAAGCATAATTGGAAAGTATGTCCCTTTAATCACTGAAGCTTTCAAAAGTCCATTTTCTATTCTTTTCAGTTATGTATATACACATACACAGAATGTGATGTTTTAGCCAATTAACCTACATATATAAGAACAAGTACTCCCCCAGGAGTTCTTTGTCTCATCCATTAAGTAAATGAAGTATGTGCCTATGAAATGATAAATAAAAGTGAGCTGGAAAAAGTGTTGCCATCATAGATTTCAAAAGAAACAAAAAAATCTCAATTTTCTATCTGAACTAAATCTCAGGGGGGAAAAAAAAGCACATTCCATTAAGCCTTGAAACAAGATTCCTGATACTGTCATACATTTTTTCCTCCCATTTCCTACCCAAGGACAACAAAAATTACACTGATTCATTGGGAAAAAAAAAAATAAAAAGGAATCTGATATTTTGGGTGTAAAAAACAGTACAGATTTATCAAGTTGAAATTCCCTGTTTTTATTTCTGTTTAAAATATGATCAATGACAGCACAAAAAATTTAAACATTTATAAATAAACTGTTTAATTAGAAAACGGTACCACTATTTATCCCAACACTTTTCTGGACACAAAAGTCTGGGTATTAAAATAGTCATGAACAACTTTCTGCTTAGAATAAAGAAAATGTTTGCAGTTTGCATTATAGTGCATTCACAGTATAGTGCAATGTCTTATTATATAAAATGAAAACAAAACCAAATAACAAATCAAAAACCTAGACTGGAAAAGCTGCCTCTTGTAAGCCATCAGTCTGACTTGAGAAAGGTTTATCGACTGAATATCAATGGAAGCTGTCTTTGTTATTCCTGCATTTTAATTAAACTGTTCCTTATACACAAATGGTGAAACCAGAACTCAGTTCATAATTAATTATGGCCTCTCAGAGCTGGGTTATGGTGCAAGAACAGCCTTGAGACACTGGTTCCACTGCTGGGCAATTGACGCCATAAATAAACATTCCTGCTCTTTAGCATACTTATATTTATGACCATTTTATATGCTCTGAAAAGAAAGTCAGGCATTTGAATATATGGCATTGTTTCCCACAGAGGACTAATGGGCAGGACACAAGTACACACAGGGCTGGTAAATGTGCTTTGCTCAAAACCAAAGCAGAGGAGTTTGGGAGGAGGGAGTTCAAGAAAAAAATTTCTGTGACCTTACAATTGTAAGAATTGCATGTTCTCTCTCTCTGCTTTGTTTTTAAGCTATCAACATACCTTTTCTGATGAGTTAATGTGAAAAGTAAACACTCATTTTAAAAATATTGATTAAATACTTAGAGTGTGTGTGTGGGGAACTGGATTCGAGTGAAAGCTTTATAAGCAGTGCTTGCTAATTCTTGACAGCTCTCATTAGTTACTGATCCAATACTATTAATGCAGCCAGAACTGCCAGGTGCAGACCAGGCTCCTGTGTCCCATTGCTTAACAAGCATTGAGCAAAAGATTGTTCAAGTCCCCTAAGTCTGAGCCTGTTTGGGTGCCAAATCATTCATCATTTTAAAACCTTGTTTGTTCAGCAGGCTGCATGGTGTCTAGGGGATAAACAAGATTCTTCCTCAGTTATTATCTGGTGAATGGTGACTATCAGGCATTGTGTTTGTGTGCCCTTTGCATGAAAATTCCATGATCCTTCAAAAACTTCTCTCAAGTTTTGGAAGGAAATCATCAAATTCAAAAGACTGCTGCTGTTGTGAGTAGTAAACAGGTCTCCCTGCACTAGCCACTGGCTTTACCCATCCTGGCAAATCTGATAGTATATTTTCCCCTAGCCAGCACTGAATTTTAAGTAAAAAAATCACTTTGCTATTGGATTATAAAGTGCTCAGCACATTGCAACGGTGGATACATTGAGGGGTAAAACTTGTAAAGTGATTAATTCCTGTACTAATTTCATACAGAGGTCTCTTATGGAGATACTGTTTTGTCTCATCTACAAAATTTCACCAGAGTGACCCTGCTGCACAAGCAGTGGCTATCCTCCCTGTGGAATCCTGCCTCATCCTTGCAAGAGGGAAAAGAAATCCCTTAAGATGGTAGGAAGAGCCTTGCTTTCCCCTCAGTTCTGCTTCAGCATGTTGTATCTCAAAGTCCCTCACTCCTGTGTGTAGTTGCCACTCACCTTTCTGCCCTGCTTCCCCAGGCATTATCACAATAATAATCCCTCTATTGGTTTCCTCACATTTATTTATTCAGCTATTGCACTAAAACCAAGTCTTGCCAGGTGTTGTTGCATTGCAGTGATTGAGAAAACAATGAGAGGTCCTGAAAGATGATAAATACTCATAGCAACTGCATTGCTGATAGTTCACTTCCTGTAAACAATAATGGAGCAAGCATCTAAGATGTTATCTCTTGTTAACATGATTTTTTTAAAAAAATCACACTAGGACAATGCTGTTTGAATTTAAGCCACTAATGCCAGGGGATTCCTACTCCAGGAGATGTATTTTCTTTTAGTGTCTTCCTCTTTCAAGCAAAATGCTCTGTACCTGACTGTCAGCTCAACTCTGGAAGGACTCTCTTCATTAGCCCCTTTCCCAGCATGCAGAAGCACATCAAGAGGTGGATTAAGCTTGTCCTTTCTCCTGTTAATCCAGTACTAATGCAATAGCTATTTATATTGCCAAAACCTGCCACCTTTTATCTCCTGGACAGGTGGCATACCTTGCTGCTGAGCAGAACAGAAAGGACGACTGCTTTTCCTGTCGCCTTCCCAGTGGCAAAGGCTGTGTCTGTCCTACCCAGGCCACCCTCCTTGTCTCCTGCAGGAGGCAGCAGGCTCCATATTTTAGAGTGTACTGATGCTCTGCAAACATCAGATAAGGACTGTGCTGTAATCCTTAAGCTTTTTTGTGTCTTCTGAAGCTGCACAGATGTGATGTCAGATAATATGCTCTATTGCTTCTATTGGATTAGAAAAAGGATTCAAAACTCTGGTGTCTTGTTGAAACAGTTTATAGTAAAATTCAGGCTACATGAAATCGATGGATTTGGGGAGGGATTACTTAAGGTTGTTTTTTGGGGTTGTATTTTTTTCTTTCCTCTGTGTTGTGGAGTATGATGACTTTTTAGATGAAAACACAGAATCACAGAATTGCTTGGGTTGAAAGAAACCTTTAAAATCATCTAGCTCCGCCCTCCCATGGGCAGGGACACCTTCCACTAGACCAGTACCTCAAGGGGCCTACAAGAAAGCTCTGGAGAGGGACTTTTTACAAGGGCACATAGGGATAGGACAAGGGCTAAACGCTTCACACTGAAAGAGAGTAGATTTAGATTAGATATTAGGAAGAAACTTTTCACTGTGAAAGTCGTGAAGCACTGAACTGGTTGCCCAGAGATGGTGTGGATGCCACATCCCTGGAAATGATTAAGACCAGGTTGGATGGGGCTTGGAGCAACCTGGTCTAGTGGAAGGTGTCCCTGCCTAAGGCAGGGGAATGGAAAAAGGTGACCTTTATGATCCCTTCCAACCCAAACCATTTAATGATTTTATGAACTAACTGGCCAGCATTCACCTCTCTCTGGTGTTTAATGCCACAATTACCTTGTGCCTATGGATGCAATAGAGTTGTGTGTGTTCTGTCTCAGATGTACCCTCACCCAGCTAAACTCATTGGCAATTAACCAACTCGTTACTTTCCAGACTCTATAGCAGCCATGGGCTGCTCCAAGAGACATTTCAGTGGTGAGGAGGAGCAGACGCTGGGTGGCACCGATGCGCTGGGAAAGCAGGAGAAAGCCCAGCCGGGCTGAGCCTTCCGTGCCCTCTCCTCTCTCAGAAGCCAAAGAAACTTAAAGGACTGAGACGAGAGTAATTGCGAACCACTGGTGTAATTCCCTTTGCTCTGTTAGCCTCCATGAGAGGTGTCCCAGGCCAGGTTTATGTATCTGTAAATCTTCCTCACTTCGGTTCGTGTGTGAAATGAGGAGCATTAGATACTTGCATTGCCTCTTTTACTTGGCCCAAACTTGCATTTTTTTGGTAACTCGTTTATCGGAGCAACAAAGAAGATGAAGCAGACTAGACTAGCAGACTAGACCTTACTTAAATCCTCAGAATCTTTCATTCATTTTATTCTTATGCCCTCATGTTGATCTGGGCATGTTCAGATCTGGGCATGTTCAGTCCTGGGGATGACGCTAGCGAGGCAAGCTGAAGGAAGCTGGAAAACTTCTGGACATGGTGTGAGGCAAGCAGATGTGGGTCTTGACAGTAAGGATGGGCATTTTGTAATCAGATAGACAAACTCTGTTACTGTCCCAAAGCTGTCTAGACAACAGCAGTTCTAGATTATTTTCCCTTTTTGCCTCCTGCCTGAAACAAGGATTGTTTAAGTCTCCACTCTTTTGTTCATAAGTGGTCTCAGCAGACACTTCTCGTGGCTTTCTCTTTTGGGAAATCTCACTCACATGCTTCAATCATTGGTATTTACACTCTGTAGACTCCTAAATGTGATGCTCACACAGACTGAGACCAACTCTCCATTTGTACTGGTTAGCTGTGTGTAGATCTTCAAGGGCCAGCAGTAGGACCGTGGGAATCTGGGTGCATGCAATGAGGGTGCAATGGGGCAATACACAGGCATGAGCCAGAGGTGACATTTCTTCCCTCTGTAGGCCTTCCCTCAAGAAGCGGGAGCAGCTGAGTCCCAGTTTGCTCAAGTGGGTAATGACCTGGGCCGAAATGAAAAGCATGTCCCTGCATCAGGCAATGGTGAGCAGCTGAAGGAAGGAATCTCCATGGGAGCTGGAAGAAGGTGGGGGGGAGCTGCAAATGAGGAATAGGAGTACCTGGTTGCTGCAGAGCTGCTTGGGGTCAGGGCAATTCGATTGCATTTTACACACTGCACAGGTTAAACAAAGGTGGAAAGAGTAGGAATGAGATGCTTCTGAGTTTTGTCCATATGATTGTCAAGGCTTCTGATTTCCACCAGAGGAACCAAGTTCATCATTCTGCCCTTGTAGGCCTGTCACAGAAATAAAGGCTATAGCAACTCCGAACATTTGGTTTTCTTACAAAAAAGGCACTTTAGATGGCCTAAAGAAAAAAGTAAGAAAATAAAAATTATGTACAGCAGTTTACAGTTTCAGTTGAAATCCTTTCAAGCATCTTGGTGGGAGAGGGGAAACAAGGGAAATTGTTGCTGAAATGGAAATGTTTCATTCAGTGGAAATTTCTGACTTAATTTCTGAAAACATGAAAGACTGCAGTCAAAACAGGAGCTGTCATGCCTCTGAAAAGTCACATTTTACATCTGCAGCTGTCATTCTTGTCTTAGAGCTGAGATCCAGAGGTGACCCCTCAGCCTCCTCACCCTGGAAGGTGCTGGCCTCGCTCCTTGGGGTGGAGTGGGTGATCCTAGTCTCTAGGAAAGCTGAAGGATACAGGGAGCAAAGTGCAACTTTAGTCTAAAGACCCTGTGACTTTAATTTTCCAGGTATTTACATATCTGTTGTGGTATCTCAAAGGTCAGCTTCATTTTCTATCAAACCCCACAGTTTTGGAAAGACTTCTGTTTACATTCAGAAGCAATTTCAGCATAAGCAGTGCCAATCAACAGTTACCAAGCTGACAAGATTCACTCTGGGACTGGTGGAGACAGCCTTTCCCGTGTACCTGATTCTTTGTCATCTCTTCTGCACAGGGGTAAACATGGGAGGAGAGACCCAGGTAGCAGTGCTGGGCAAGAACACTCAAAGTAAAGGAAGGGGACCAGGAGATGGGCAGAGGCATCTACAAAGTGCAGGCTGCATCCACTCACTTCTAAATCCTGCTTTTTAAGTTCCAGTGATGCTGATCATGTAAGATACTCATGATGCTATCCGTGGTAAATGAAACCTTGCAGAGCTCTGTGGTGCTGCCTGTCCCTTCTGTTGGCAAAGTACGCTGTTCCTCAGCTGACTGAATTTGACAGAGTTGCTGGGGTCATGTTTCACACACCTAAACTGTTCTTCAATCATTAGTCTTAACACATCAGCAACAGGAACACCTGCCTTCCTCAGATCTTTAAGCATATTCTTACTTTCTTTTTTCTTTTACTGTACAACTTTGTTTGCTGTCAGTTTTCTTCTGACTTGGTTCTGGTTGGTTGTACAGTAAATTGTTTAAAAGTGAATGTGTTTTAAAGGTTTCAAAGCTGTGAACTGACCTTTGATAATTCCTACTTACCAAACAGTATCAGCTTCCAAGTACTATTGAATTGAGCTTTCAACGCCAAAGAAAAATCCATGTCCTTTTCCAAATGAGCACAGGTGATATGGTTTTGGTGGTTTTGTTTGGGGTATTATTTATATCTGTAGAAACCACAGGGTACTGGTTCATTCTTGGTCTTTAACTATACAGCCACATGGTATGTAGTAACTATAGTATCATAAAGTCATTCAAAAATCTGAAACGTGGAACTTGGCAGAACCTGGGGTGACTGAGTTGAGTCGAGGAGGTGATACTCCCTCTCTACTCCATTCTTTTGAGACTCCACCTGGAGTATTGCATCCAGCCCTGGGCCTCCCAACATAAGAAGGACACAGACCTGTTGGAGCGAGTCCAGAGGAGGAACACAAAGATGATCAAGAAGACTGGAGCACATCTCCCATAAAGACAGGCTGGTGTTGTTGAGCCTGGAGAAGAGAATGCTCTGGAGAGGCCTTCCAGTACCTAAAGGGAACTACAGGAGAGCTCAGGGGGAGCTTTTTACAAGGGCATGTGGGAATAGGACAAGAAGTAATGGTTTTAAACTGAAGGAGGTGGGTATGAGATTGGATACAAGAGGAAATTTTTCCCTCTGAGGGTGTTGAGGCAGTGGCACAGGCTGTCCAGAGAAGCTGTGGACACCCCATCCCTGAAAGTGTTCAAGGCCAGGTTGGGTGCAGCTTTGAGCAATCTGGTCTAGTGCAAGGTATCTCTGCCCATGGCAGATCTTTAAGATCCTTTCCAACCCTTCCAACCCATTTAATTTCATTCCATTGCATTAATTAACTGCTACATCACATGTCTCTGAAAGAAGCAATTTTTATTCATTTACCAACAGACTGACTGGACGTGGGGCTGTGATACAGCCAGAGAAAAGGTATTACTTCCATCCTCTGTAGGACCAGAAGAAATGTTCATTCAAAACATCATTCAGTGCAGGTCATTGAGCAGCCCAGTCCTTTCCAGACCATGCTTTGGATGAAGAGCTGTCTACCACACCCTCACTGGAGAGCATGGAGGGACCAGAAAACAAGCCTCTCACCACAAGTGCCTACCCAGGTCCCTGGCAGTGCCTGGGCAAGAGCGAGGTGGAAGGCAGTACCAAGTCCTGCTTCAGCAGCTCCCCAGGGAGTAGCTTAGGATTCACACGGTTAGAGGGGAGCAGAATCTGCAACACAGTGGTGGGACATTTTGGAGAGCATGTGTGAATCTGCACTCTGCAGTCTGGACACAGCTCCCCACCTGCCAGTTGAGGCACCAGTGCACGTTCTTACCACCAGTTGCCTACCTGTCCTAAAGGTTACAATCCTTGGCAACTGCACCACTCCTTGTTAACGTTGGCAATAAGCATGGAACATGAACAGCACTCAGCTGGTGTCCCACAGGGCTTTTACTAGCTGGATAATCCTTTGTGACTCAAGGAGGGCTTGTCTTGAGGAGTGGTTTGATGCCATAGCTATTAAAACTGATGCTACCTTTGGACTAAGACAAAAGACAACCAGTTTGATGCTAAATCTGAAAGAGCTTAATGCTGCCTTCAGTGAGTGCCTCCAGCTTCATCTGCTGGTGAGTCACTTAGGAGTGTCTAATTCTATGACTCTTAGGAAACAAAACTTTAGCAACCAGCTCTTCTGCTTAGTCTGGTGTGAGGGAGAAGTCAAGGGTTTTGTTCACTGCCGCCTGGTGCAAAGCAATGTCGGGTGCTTCCTTTTCACTTTGGTAGTGTTTTCTAGCAAGATTGCCCTAGTGTAGAGATTTGGCAGCTTGCAGGAAAACTGAAAGGAACATGCTGTTATGTCACTGGAAATCCTGGATGAGGTATTCACCTTAGAGCCCCTGAGAGTCAGTAGAGCCCCTGTGTTTCATAGGTAATGAATTTCATAGGTAATGAATTTCTCATACAGCGTGATGTATGCTGTGATAACATGGTAATCATTAGCTCTGTGATGCTGGGTTTACATCTTGCGCTTTCCTGCTCCCCCTTTCCTGCTCCCATCAGCTGGCCCTGGAGAGCCTCTGCTCCTGATGCACTCCTTGATCTCTTCCACCCCAAGCTGAGGAGTCCCCCAGGTTGGCTTGTCATCGAGGAGGGAGTGTAGGAAGGAGGAAGAGCAAAAGAGAACTGCACCCCTCTTCCTCACTCTCCTCTTTCAGCTTCTGGTGCTCTTGGAGCTACTGGGTGGTCTCAGCCTTTGAATAATGGGCTGGGGAGGGTGCTGTGGGCACTAAGGGGAGAGGGGTGAGGGCCAGGCTCAGTGCAGCCTTGTTTGACTCCAGGTTCAGAAGAAGTTTCAAGGGACTATTGTAAATCCCATGGACAAAGTGAGCTCTCAAGGAACTAATGTGGGGAGAGGAAGAGACCAAACATTTCTGAACCCCACTGGCCTCACTCTTAAAAGACCCTCAAATACCATGATCTGGTTTTGGCACTGTGAGTGATTCCAGGAGCATCACTCATCACGGTTCCCATGGTGTTCTAGTATGTAATAATTTGACCATTTTGTAATACCTTCTTTTTCCCAGAGAAGAAGGAACTAAATTGAGGGCTTCTGCACTAATTTCAAAGTGGATGCCCTGAATCAGAGTGCACAAAAATGTGCATTGTTCCCACTGATTCCCAGCACAACCAGTGCAATGTCAGTATTTTCTACCACTAGTGTGTTTCCATTATGCAGCAGTTACTTCTATTTTTACCAAGGTGGATATGCAGGTAAAAGCAATGAGAAGGAGCATTGGAAGAAGAACTAGTAAAAAACCCCAGCTATCCTAATGCTGAGGTTTACAATTTTAATGGGTTGAAGCAGCAGTACATTCATTTAAAATAGTTCTATGTGGATGTTTTCCACTTTTTCTTGCCACATTGTATTATTCCACCGCTACCCACCAGCAGCTTGTTTTGTGCCTTCTTTGAAGCATCTTGCACTGAGTCTGGTCTCCAACACCAAATGGCAATGTCAGATTCATCAGTGTGTGTCACTAAGTGTATGGTATTAATCTTTTCAGAAGTGAATTCCGGTGATGAAAACGAGATGGTTCCTCTGCAGGAAACCATTAATTGCCCTAAGTAACCTCCTAATCTATAGGATTTGAGTTTACAGCTCTGCTCTCCTCAGCCTGTGCCCTCACCATAGTATTGTCATGGGGCTGTGCTGTCCCTTGCAGGCACATGCTGTAGGCCAGGAATGCAGGCAGAGTGGGATCAGAGTAAGTGAAGGAGTCTGTTTCTGTACACAATGAACTATTCCTGGCTATTACTAGAATTATTTATTGTTATTAGCATATCCTTCCTTTAGGATTTCTTGCACTTGCTATGAAACGCATGTAGATACAGACTAGGTCCACAATCTGAGATTTGAGACTATAAAGCTGAACAGATTTCCTCTTTCCTCTTTATTTTTGCAAGGTCAAATAACTTGTTTTGTCTCAGTAGGGCCAGGATTTCAGCTGAAGATTGAGAGACCTGAGGCAAGGTTCAGAGTTAGACCCAAAGCAGAGAGAGGTTGGGAACTATCTGCATGCTGTTCTTGGCCCTTTCACTGGCTCCTCCTCTGAGCAGGCACTTCTTTGTGTCTCTGTTATCTCTCTGTTAAGGCAGGATTAGTCTGCTAAACCACTTTAATACAAGGCTTTGGAAAACTCTAGAGAAAACCCTTGAAATATTGATGGAAAAACCACAGCAGTTCTCACTTTTTACAAATGTCCATATATAGCTAAACTTAGGCAGTCTCCAAGTGGATTTATTTATCCTAGCAGATTGCATGCTCTATGGCTTTCTCAAATGATACTCTGCTCCTCAGGTTTACATTCCCAGGGGCTGAACCTTGAAAAATCAGCTTTGAAGAACATGTTGTGACATATCTCAGTCAAGAAGTGCAAGTCTCCCTGTCCTGGCTTTTTTAGCCTGTCTGTTGTCAGATGACCTCAAAGGAGCTGAATCCACTAACACTGTTAGTGTTGCAGGCTGGCAGCAAGATGAGACTAGCAATGTGCTTTGTGCAATGTGCATACCACACATGCATAGGTTCCCGTGCTGCTGATGATATGTAGCCCTTTTCATCCTTTTCCCCCCAGTATTTCAGTTCTTTAATGTATCTATTTACTTTCAGAGAAAAAGCGAGAGGTAGAGAAATATTGCTCTTTGTGGGGAAACTGAAGCATGGCATTATGTGATGTATTCCCAGTCTCTCCATAGCTTGCTGGTAGAGCTGAGAGAGAGTCTGGAGCAACTTGTTGGTTGGTTGTACTCCTGCTGCCATTGGCAATACTGGTAGTCTGGGTGGCACTGCATTTGCCAGAGTGCTTTGGTGAGCAGGGCAACTCGGCGGGGTTTTAGCTGACATGGGGGTGTACCATGCTCAAAGTTTGCTGCTTACCTGCCTCGTGTTCAGGCTTGATGGCAATCCCACCTCCTTGCCAGGGTTGTGTATGATGTGTTGGCTGGCAGCAGCCTGACTTGCTTCTGGTTCTGCCTGAGCACAAAAGCCCTGTGTGAATTCCTGCCCCCTGCAGCAAGTCTTGGATGGCCAAGTTCCTAGGAAAGGCCATTCCTCCCACAGTGACAGAGCAGGGCTCCAGGCCAGTACAGATCCCTTTGGGAGATTTTCTTTTTCTTCTGGCAGCTGCCCAATGACACTGATGCTTTTGTCCCTGTTCCTGTTTCCTCCCTGTGGCTCCGTCTGGCCTCATGCAACCTGCTCACCTGCTGTCTGAAGTGACCTTTCTCATGGATGATGTGTGGCTCCACCTCTTTGGTTTTTTCCACAAGATGCTGCCCTTCATCTGGAGTGGGAAAGCTCACTCATCAGCTCCTGGATGAAGAAAGCAGGAAGCTGACCCACTGTTGTGTCTTTCACTTGCAGAACAATTTTCAGCTGTGATGGCTTCCAGTTACCAAATGGCTTTCTTATGACTAGAAGAGTCTGCAAATTTACCAAGCCTACTTCTGGATTTGGGGCTGAGCAGTGACAAGCATAGGCTGGGTGGGTCCCCAAGCGCCAAGGCTCTGCAAGGGGCTGTGCAGCTCTGCCTTTGCTGGCAGGACCATCTCCTTCTCTCACCATAAACACCAGGGTAACCCTCGAGTAGCTCTGGCATCATCACCCAGCCATTGCTGAGCAGGAAAGTTGGTGCCAGGAGAAGTACCACCTGGAAACAGCCCACACACAGTGGGCACCACTGGAACCTCCCTGGGACCTGGCCTGGAGTATCAATCAGATCCAGGTCAACATTTTGTAAACATGGCTGAAAAACAGGCTTCAGTCACCATGTTTGTGTATCACATGGCCTGGATTGCACTTGGCCTCCCTCCAGGTTCCCACTTGATATCCTTGAGAGATTCCAACAGGGAGGGTATCCAGGCTGTGTAGTGGCTGCTGACACCACTCATTGGACAAAAGGGATTTTTCCTACCTTGTTCAAATGAGGGGGATATATTTTATATTTTTGATCAGCAATAACTGGAGAAACATTCCCATCTTCAGCTGTTGTATGTGAGTCTGAGCCCTAAAAAATTCTTGCAAGAAGACAGAATTCAGCACCACAAAGTATTTGATTTTAGGGGATGTGACTTGACCTAAATACCACCCTATAAACCATAAATAACTTGCGTAGTAACATCACGATTTTTGTGGTGTTATGTTCCCATAGCATGGCTTCAAGGTCATGCTGGCTTCTGACAGGATGACAATTCTTTATCAAGTTCTAGTTTGTAGATGAGTCTTGTGTTCCTGCTTATCCTGAGCTCCCCAACAAGTTCCAAATAATCTGTAGAAGGACAGAGGGGAAATGGACCACAAAGTGGATAGAGGTGCCTCCTACCATCTGTCACATATACCTAATGGTCCTCTCTTGGCATGGTAGGAAACAAATCCTACTGATGTACAGATTTCTTTCTGTGGGATATATTCTTCTTATGGACCTCAGAGGAAGTGACTATACATTAAAAAAATCCACAAAGGACCAAGACTTCTGCATAATAACCTAGTCTCACTTCTGGGGAGATCTAGTAGTGGGAATCCAGCCAAGATGACTAGTTAGGAGCACTCGTATCTTGTATCTCAGCTCTCAGCTTGCTCCCTTGTACCACATCTGAACATCATCTCAACAGTGAAGAATTCCAAAAATAGAAATTGGGATTGCTTTGTAATTGCCAGTTTTCAAATGTGAGAGTTTCACATATTCAGGTGCAACTGCAGATTTCCCTGCAACTTCGAAGAGGCTTGAAACAGACTCCTGAGAAAAAAACACACTGTGCCTTCTTTTCCATCCCTACCTGAACAGGGACTGCTGCTTAATCTGCTGAGTCCAAAGCATGAACTAGATTGAGGTACAAGAAAATTATATAAAGGACCTGTGCTCATGAAAGTCTGGTGAAAGGAAACAACCCTGTTCTACTCAGAGAATGTGAAAGGTAAGAAAACAAGGCAGCTGAAGTGATTTCCTGTCACGGTTTTTTCAGGGAAATATATGGGACTTCACACCTCTGTTGCTGTGGGCTTTAAACTTCTAATTCCAGGGAATCTAATTTCTGAAAAACATAGTGATAAGGACAGAAAGGAAGAAAACTCTTCACCAAGTAAGGTGCTGCACCACCAGTAGAGAATGAATTTAGTGGGACTGTATTCCCACAAGGAAATCAACCCAGTGTAAGACTTCACACCAATGAGTGAAATGGATTTTTAAAAAAGCTGTTTGGTTTGGGGTTTGCCTTGGGTTTTCTAGGGTTTTTGTGGTTTTGTGGCTTGAGTTTTTTTAAAGTCTGCATGGGGACTTCTGTGTCCTTTAAACAGGCTACTCCTTCAAAGAGACTTGACCTCACAGTGAAAACAAGCCAGTGACTTTTCATGGCTCAAAGTCTAAATGTTGCCAAGAGATAAACTATTTATAGGCTTAACACCTGACTAGGTGTTAAATAGCTCTGTCTCATAAATCTTTTGGTGCAAATTTATCACTCCAGATTGAGACTGGACTGAAAACCCAAAGACCTGGAATGCTAGAAAGGATTCAGATAGGATTTAAGATGCATTTATGAAAATGCATTTAATGCATCTTCTCTAAGGTATGTGTAACTCAGCAAGATTAGAGTCTTTCGTAATGATAGACGGGTCCTCCATGTGTATGCGAACAACACAACAGAGAATTTACATAAAAGAAAATCACCCAAGTGTTTAAATATAGCATTAAGATACAGATGTAGTTGTAGATACAGTTTATCTACACCCAACAAGTCTTCTGCAAGCTGGATCTATGTTTAATAGCCTACACCAGATGTTAGCCCCCCTCATTCTAACACAAATATTGCCTAGACCTCAGTATATTTTTTTATAAAAGCAAGAGAAAAAAGTATCAAAGCCTGTTGGACTGATTTGCTTGTTTGGAGAAGCTGACAGAGCATAGTTGACCTTAGGCTTGTGTGGGAGGAGGTAGGTCAGAGAGCAGGACTGTATTCATTTTATAATGTAATAAAAGTTTTAATGTATTACAGCCCTCGCAGTTGTCTTGCATAGGGCTACAGGGGTCACTAACAATTTGCTAAGAACTATTGAGCTATAAAACAGCCTGGAGCCTCTTCTACTGCAACTCTAATCCTCTAATAAAGAAGTGGAGAAAACCAGACTCTGTCAGTCACAAAAGGGCAGAAGCAGAAGTTCAGAGCTGTCTCCCATCCACATTGCTCTCATGCAAGCATGAGCTGTGGAGCCATTTCAGGGCAAGATCCACAATCATTTGGAGGTAGGGAATCCAATCATAATCAAACCCCAAATACTGGGACCTGAGTATGTGCCGATGTCACCTGAGAAAAGTGCTAAGCAAGGCTGCAATTCGTCCAGGCAGGTTTCTTCAAGTTGGCTCCACCTGAGTGTTGTATGGTTGTGTGAAGCCAGGAGCAAAACACAGCTAACAGCCAGTGATGGAAATGGGGGTCGGGATGCTTAGTATGCTTACAGTCACTTTCAGTCCAGTCTGTGCTTGCAGTGATAATGTAGCGGAGCCATCCAAACATCACAGCCCTCTTCGCGGGCTTGGCACTGTCTGTGGTACAGGGCTGGAGTTTGCAGATCTAAGAGCTTCCTGTGCAAGAGGCATGCTTTAGACCCCATCTTCAATAGCAAGCTCAGCAAGGCAGAAATGGACCATATACTTTGTGAATCCTTCCAGCAGCTTCATGTCATCTTGGCTTTACCCAATTCCCAAGCAGACAACCCCACCTACTAATTGCGGTGATGCTGCTGAGCTGCAGCATGCAGTCCTGACTTACTTTCTTCCCAAGCACAGTTGTACTGGCAAGTTGAAGAATTTTCTTGGTATCAGCAGATAAATTTGGGCTTCTAGTTCCCAGCCACAGGGCTATGCAGATCCCAAGTTCAAACTGGCCTGCTGCTATTACAGAAGGGTCCCTCATTCTCTACCTACCATTTGACAGTGCTGACCGAGCACACAGGCTCAGCCCCAGTGGGTCTGACTCACTCTCTGCTGTTCCTGCCATCAGCTTCCAGCTGCACCCCAGCACACCTCTGCACAGCTGATTACTGGTGACTGACTGTGTGTACTGGACCCAGCTCAGGAGCAAAGGGAGGCAGTGTCAGTTGCTGTTATTACAGTAAAAGAAACAGCAAGTGCCTTGCAGTAACACTGTCCGGCAATTTGCCACTGGCTTTCAGCAGTAAATCTTCATATATGTTGTATTTAGCAGCTTTCCTCCCTAGCTTTTGCTGCCTGCAAAGAAAATAAAGAAACACATGACTATTTTAGAAAAGTTAGTTCAAAGAGTAAGATTTAAGTATGTTGTTAGAGGGATCTTCTGGTGTCAAAGGAGCTTTTAATGGTGTTATGCCTCATGAGAAGGATTGCATGATGTTGGAGGAGTATATAAAACAACTGTCCTTTGTGAGGGAAATCCAGCAGTTCTGACAGTTCAGCCTCCCAGTGGTCTTCTGAAATAATAGGAGTGCTAATAATCATAATACTTAATAATAGCAAGTATAAATGTCCCAAGGTACTAGACATTAATGAGATCTACTCCCAAATACTTCATGCGATGTTTCTGAAAGGCAGACTCAACCACACAGGTGCAGTAGGGAGAGCTGAGCAGAGCAGGAGAACTGAGAGCCTGTCTGGGACAACGGGAACTTGGCTGGCTCACCGCTAGTGAGAAAGTATCCCAGAGTGGATACCAGTGCTTTCTATAAATAAAGCAAGGGCATAACATCAGGGAGAAAGATCAGCCAGTTAAACTAAAGGACAGAGTTGGCAGCAAAAGAAATAAAGGGCCATGAGTCAATTAGAAGACAGCTTATAATCAGTGGAAAAAGGTCTTGAACAATATATTACTGCGTATAATGGGAGCTGGAGCTACAGCCCTGTTGGACACCATCCCTTTGCATACTGCCATTGCAAGTTACAGCCTCTTGAGAGCCTTGCAATGCTGGAGAGGCCTACATCACTTAGCACTCTGCCATAGGCATTGAGAGACTCTTGGAAGCTGCAGGCTCTGCATCACCACATGCCCAGCACTGTTCAGACTGAGCAGCTTCATTGTTTGTCCATCTCTGAGCCACATCAGAAGTGGCTGATCTCCAACAGATATCTTGGGGGTTAAACCTGGACATGTCACCATGGTCAAGAGGCACAGTGTCTTAACCATGGCTAGAGAAGGGGAGGCAGTGCTCCATCATCCATATTTTTTACATAGATGCTTTATTGAGAAACAGGCTAGATAACAGAGGTTAATCCCCATTGACTTCAGAAAGAACCTGAGCTCCCAGATTTAAAGTCCCCTTTGGCTTTAAATCAGCATTCATCTTGTCCAGCTAAGCAGTTCTTACAGCCCCTTACTGTGTTTAGCCCAGATTTCCTTGCTCCTTTTTGATGGGTCTCATTATATCCCAAATGAGGATTGTGCATAATGTTTACTAACAACAGCAGGGGACAAGACTTAAAGTTGCAATGAGTCCCTTTTAGTACCTTGATCCTACTACCAATACTGTACTATTGTGCTACTTTATTTTACTAATAGGATAATGGAACAACGGAGATGCACAGGGTCAGATGAGGCTGTGTGCAGACAAAGGCAGCCCTGGGTCTGATATTGTGGTGAGGGAGCTTAGCCCTTACCTGACACTCCATTTTTCAGCTCTGCTACCAGTTTATTTTTCTATCCCTCTGTCTTTTCATTTGACTCTACTTCTGCTTGGTAGTTTGTGCTGCCTCATTTCCTCTTCCCACCATTAGTCTTAGAAAATGCATGAAAATTAAAAATTTTATTTGCATTCTGGCACAAAAGAAACTAAATGCTGCATTTAACAGGTGGATGAGACACCCCACACAGGGACTTGGCAAACTGCAAGATTATCCACTGTCCCAGATAGATTTATTAGCTTCCAGCACATCAAGTCCCAAAAAACTGAAGTGTTCACTCTGGGAACAAAGCATCGTGGGGGGTGTTTTGTGCATACAGCAGACATTCATGTAATAGCTGACCCCAGTGTCATTGGACAAACCCAAAGGATTTTACAGCATGAGCAAAGACCTAGGCTTCAGCCTGTGCAGGCTGCAGCACTGACTCACATGTCATAGTAAATTATGAAAGTCACTCCTGTCACAGCATGAGGGATGTCCCCCTGAGAGACAGTGAGCACACTAGTCTCCCTGGGAGAAAGACTATAATTTGCAGCAATTCCCCTGCTTCAACAGGCTGTGCCTATTCCTTAAATTTCCTACTGATTGCAGCGTGTGTGAATGTGCAAACACTACCCATGAACAGCCAGAAGAGAGTCACAAAAGGATAAACCAGGACTAAGCCCTAATGCCAGGGCTCTCCTCTCTGAGCATAGAGGAGAAGGATGCTTAAGTCTTGATGTGCTTAGTGGTCAGCTCTGCTGTCTGCTGGGACACAGCTTTTATCCTCACTTTAATTTCTTGCCTCTTGGCCATGAGCTCTGCTGTGACACAATTGACTTTGACCTCTCTTTAGAAGCAGAGTCTTCTGGAGGATATTTGCACTTCTTTCCAGCATCTTGCTGGGGGCTTACCAAGAAAACTGGCTTTGCAAGCCAGTAAGGGCACAAAACAAATCCCCTTGTGACTGAATGAAGCCAATTCAGGGTAAAATCTCTTTGTCCTAAATGTGCCCAAAATGTTAATTTTCAACCCTTCACCCTCATAGTACAGTCATATCCTTTATGTGGTGATCCCAAAGCTGAACAGGATAGAGATGGTTTTAAGAAGTCTCTGTGAAGTGTAAAGGCACCTTTTGATCAGGGTGCAGTGAAGATGTAGCAGAGGGGAAGGTTGTGGGATGAGCTGGGCTGGGTTGTACTCACACTATTACAACCAGTGAGGCTGCTAGGACAGCCACTGCCAGGTGGGTCTGAGCAGTTCTTGGAGTCTTGTACATTCATGGTTAGGTCAAGTTGGGAAATGCCCAGAGTGCAGCCCTGCATCCTACAGTGCTGGGTTTATGCTGGTTTTGGTGCATATTGATTTAAATTCATAATGAATTGTCCACACTGGCTGGTGTGGGAAAAATTTGCTAGAGAAGGGCCTAACCTCCAGCAAGATCTAACTTAGTATGGGGTTTTTAACTGAGTAGAGGGCATCCTGGACTTCTAGGGCATCTAGTCATCTCAAAGAGGTGCCAAAATTAGATGATGAAGCAACTCTGAAGCTGATGAACAAAAATAAACATCCTAAGAGATTACTGTAGCCCCACCAAGCTCTGCAGTGCCCAAGCAGGTAACACAGAATCACGGAATATGCTGAGTTGGAAGGGACACACAGGGATCATTGAGTCCAACCCCTGTCTCTGCACAGGGCCATCCCCTGGTATCACACCAGATCCCTGAGAGTACTGTCCAAATGCTTCTTGAACTATACTGGGAAAGCACAGTTTCTGGATTGACTGGAAGTTGATAATTTTTGCAGTCATGGTCCTTCAGCTCAGGGCTCTGAGACACCCTTGGTCCATCTTCTGCGTTGAAGACAGAGGCAAAGAAAGTGTTAAAAACCTCTGCCTTTCCTCTGTCCCTGTGTGTGAGGTGACCATCCTCATCCTGTAATGGGACAATGATGTTTCTACACTGCCTTTTGCCATTAATCTCTCTATTTCATGATTCACAGGGTTGTAAAATGATTGGACTGTGGAGTATTGCTCATTGGCTACAGTTATGCAGGGCGAATTGGAGCACAGGACTTGGGCAGGCACTGAGGCATGTCCTGCTTTCTGCCTGGAGGAGTGAATACCTGAGCTAGGACTAAATATGTCATAAACCAGACTGGAATTGTCCATAGTTACAGCTGCTATTGTTGAAGATTTGGAAGTAAGATTTATTTTCTTAACACAGTATGTTTTTCTATTTTGGTTGCATTGCTGATTTGTTGTCTATTTCTTGAAATGAATAACTGCTTCTGGGTTGCTCTATGTACCAAAAAAAAAAAAAACCCAAACCAAAAAGCAAAACATATTTTCATATAGAATTTCCCTTGAAGGTCCCCCTATAAAAATTTGGCTCAACAAAATTTCAACAGATATTTTGAATCTTCTGTATACTTGGCTTCCTGCACTCATTACACTGCCTCACCTGGGCTGTCAATACGCCATAAGAAGGTAATTTTCCCGAAGGGCAGATTGACATGCACTCACTTCTCTAGGGTCCCAAACTTGAACCCAAATGGCAACAGACAAATAGCTGGAAACAACTGGGGTGAGCTTAGCTGACATGCACTGTGCACTGAGAGGGCAGTAGGTTATTTAAACAGTAAAAGTTTGCTTTGATTTAATGAGAAATTGCTGTTCCCTGAGATTCTCTGGCATACACAAGAATAAGCAAGGAGATTTGTCCAACCTTGTGGCTGATGGGGACATGAGTAACACCTTTGTCCTCTTCCTTGCAAACAGTTCACAGCCGACTTTCCCTGTGTAAAGCTGTTCAAGAAGCATGTTACCCAAGGATATGCAGGAAGAGCAATATGTCATACAGGGCCTCATAGCCACAATATGTGAGTAAGGATACCAAAAGCTCATCTCCCAGAGAGGGTTGAAGGTGACTATTTCTCTTTCCCTCCTCTGGGGACCAGTAGAAGAGACTATCCATATTTTAGTACTGATGATGCTGTCTGTCACCCAGGCCATGATGGACACAACCACAAGTCACTTTTTTATCTTCTTTCCAGACTTGGACTGTCTCTGCTGGCAGGAAACACCATCAATGTTTGCATCAGCCAGGAAATTACTCAATTGACATGTTTTTAAAAAATTAACATTACTTATTGGCCAGTAAGGACTGACCAGGCAACAACTTTCATTGTATTTCTTTTGATGATATTTCTAGTTACAGATTTGCTGTTGAGACATAATTATTTAATTCTTTGGCCAAGTCATAAGCTCAATGATGCTGATGTAAATTAAAAGGGAATTGGTTGCATTTGTTGAGGTCATAATCAGGTTACTTAGAAGATAATGTAAACAAAGTTGAGTGCGGAGACAAGGACTTCACCACGAAAATCCATAGGATTGATAGTGAAGACATTTATTTTACACAGCACACAGGTTATATAGGGTTACAGATACATCTTATTGGTTAAAGGAATCACAACTCAAGCACGTTAGAACTTTTAATTGGATACAAGCTCATATCTCACAAGCTCCAATGTTTACATTATCTCATCCTGATGTTTTGAGGTTCTGTGTCCGGAGAAGCTAGGCCTAGAGGCACTCCCTTAAGAGTAACTGTTAAGGGGTAACTAAGGCTCGTTAGCAAACACCAGGTGTTCGGCCTTGCATATTTTCTCTATCTGCAAACAACCTCTCTTGCTGGCATATCAGCAAAATTCTCATGGCTTAGGGCAGCAAGCTTCTCAAGCCTGGAGCAGCTTAGATTGTTCATAAATCCACTTTTCTGCAATAAATCTCTCAACAAGAAGAGATGATGGTAGGATGTGTCTCCTTGCCTCTAGTAGATTTGTTCTTAGCATATGGAATACAGTGATGGTTTTAAAAGTTCTTTAAAAATTTATTAATTGATGACAGGGGAAGTTTAATATTCTGATTTTATAAAGCTTGACTGGATTCAAAAGACTTTACACTACTTGGAAAATTTTATTTTATGTAGCAAGGTCATTCCAGCACTTTTTTTTATTATTTCAACATTCCTTTTAGGTTCAATATTAAGTTAAATGGAAATGTAGCAAGAAAGCTAATGTATTTTTTTAGATTTGGCTTTTTAAATAAATATTGCACTTCATGTTTACAAAGAGATCAAGAATTTGTATCTGGAATCAGATCTTCTATGAGAAATACCAGCTTGCAGTAATGAGATTTTTGTCCTAATAAGCCTGATAATAGCAGTGATATGTGGTGCACTGTCATGGCATACAATCACATAGCTCTGCCCAATACTGCATGATAGCAAAGATGAGAAAGGGTAATGTTGAGACAAAAAAAATAGTCTCTTTAATTGCTCTGGCATCAGTGGTTTCAATGCCAGAGGGGTTTTGGTCTGAGTGTTTACAGAGGTGACTGTACTTTGAGATGTTCTGTGTATAAAATGAATGAGTGTTTTTATAAATATATATATCTGTGTAGGCAGGGCTACTTATTGAAGTCAAAGTGGACCAAATACAGACTGAGGGAACATAAAAAAACCTGTCTGACTTTCTGACAAGTTGGTACAAAGATTATACTTTGGCACTGCACTTAGGGGCCAGGCAGCAAATACATTGCATCATATTGCACAACTGAGAAAGGCATTCAGGAGGCCGACAGAGTTTCCAACAGCAAGATTCAATCCAAAAATTACCAAATGAAAGTCTTCATATTGCACTTTTCTTTAAGTTGAACATCACTGTGTAACTCCAAAGATTTGAAATTTTGCAAATCTGTGAGCCTGGGTCACAGACTCACAGAATATGCTGAGTTGGGAGACACACACAGGGATCGAGTCCAGCTCCTGGCCCTGCATGGGATCATCCCCAGGAGTCACAGCATGTGCCTGAGAGTATTGTCCAAATGCCTGTTCCAGTGTCTAAACAAGCTCTGGGTGAAGAACCTCTTTCTAAGATCCAACCTAACCTCCCCTGACACAACTTCAGGTCCTGTCTGGCAAGATTGACTGAATCAGTGTAATTCAGAGTGTGATGGTCTCTTGAATGGATCTTTTGATATGAATGGATGCTAAACAGTTCTTGAGGATTTTCTTCAGATGAAATGGTTGTCCTGCCATCTCTGCAGAGATTAATTCAATGGGCACAAACTGTTGTAATACTGAAGAAAGTACCTGGTCTCATAGGTTTCACAAAAAATAAAATTATATATAGGCCCAACTACAAATTTTCCACTGGTCACAGAATAAGTCTGGCAATTATGGTATGAAAAATGAGGCTTCTGTTTCAGAATTAGTGCTATACAAAATGTCTTTTGAGGTCTTATGTGACTTATGCAATCTTATGCATTTGATTTGTTTATGGTTATAAATTTTGGAAGTCTAGAGTGTTTTATTACTGGGGTGAAGGACTTTGAAGGCAAATGCCAGAGAATGATCTTGAAATATGCAAAATTAGTGTCTGCTTCTGGTATGTTGCTGATTCTTTTGAAGAGATACTCTATTGGAAAGAAATGCTGCCGACATGCAGGAAGGACTGTGCCTCTTGAACCTTTTCCACCATTCTGAGAAGGTTGATGGGTCATTCAGCTACAGGTAAGCACCTAGGCAAGTAGGTTTGTGCAGAAACTTTTAGATAAAGCAGGTCAATGCATGTATTTGCCCGAGCTCTGTGCTGTGTAAACAGATACCACAGCGGTGGTCACATTATAGTTGATGCGTGGATTAAATGGACTCAATGTGTGAGCAGCAGCTGCACATACTCAGTTTCCCAGATCTGTCCTAGACTTTTCTGGGGCTGAGTCAACCAGTTGTGCACATATGTATTGTATTATGCATGGTGTTGTTCTGCCTTTTTATTTTTATTGACTGCATATTATTTGCTATAAATTCCAATTTTGCAATTATGAATCATTTTACTGCCTTCTACAATCTCCCCTCCCCATGTTGCAAAACAGATTTAAATTCAGTCAGTGCCTACTGACATCTTCCCAGTTTGGTTTTATGTTCTGGGATGTCAACCTTAAATGTACAATGCTAAGTTTACAGATAGAGCTGCTTTACATGTGCAGGAAAATTACTGCTCAATCATTCTTCCTTTTTGTTCTAAATTCTTTAGAAACACTGTTTTTTCTAAGAATCTCCAAGCACCATGTTTCCCAGCAAGGTTTTTTCTTTTATATCCAAGTGTATGGTGGGATTTGAAGTCACTTTCCTGAATTCACCCAATTGGGTCACAAAACATTCCTTTGCTTTTTCTTCACTTGCAGCAAATACCTCATTTGAGATTGCTGGGGACCCCCCACCCCCCCACACCCCGCCCCGGTTGCTCAGGTTAAGTTGGGAATGCACTAAGAGCTTTTCCCATCACACAACACTCTGTGCCACTTGTCATGTGCATTTTGATGACTTCTACTGCAAAGGGAGGGAGCAGAGGTGGGGGCAAAGTGATATTTAACAGCCTCTGCCTGCATCAACACAATCCAACCTCATTTTTTTTAATTGTCCCAAACTGTAATTCGGAGCAATATAAATTTCAAGATGGATGCAAATCTCCTGCCACTCTCAGCTGGGCAGAGGGGAACTGTGGAGAGCCACAATCCTGGCCACAGCTGCAAACACTGCTCCCCCAGCAGCTCTAGCTGTGTCCAGGCAGAGATGGTAGGTCAGGTGATCAGGCTTGCCCTGGCCAGTGTTTCCTCTACATGCCACTATGCTGAGATTTGCCAAGTCCTGTTAACACCCTTATCTGGGCAAATGTCCCTTCCTTGCCACGTGTAACATCTCAGGGGAATTTTCAGCCTGAAAGCTTCAAAACCAACTGCAAAAAATTCAATATAATCATTTCAGGACTAGCATCAAAATACAAATGCTACAAAGTGAATTGGAGGTTTAGTATTAATTTTGTCCTTTTAGAAGCTATGTGACTTGCTTGGTGTTGTACTTTTTTCACACAGTTTCTAGTCCTCTCTTTGCAGCTGTAGTGCATCTGTGCATATTTACTGCAGCATGTGCCGAAGTACACAAATTTTATTTCTTTTTTTTTTTACTCTTCCTCCAAATGGCAGTTGTCTCAGCAGTGTTTTGTTTCATTTTCACAGCAAAGCATGGTTTTCCTCTATGAAACAAGCAAGAGGTGCAGAGTCCCATATCTGGGTTATGCCATTCTAGTTATATGTAATTGCAGTTTTATTTTTATGCAATTTCTTTTGGTTCTGTGCTAATATGCATGCTGAGCTGCTAACCTTATAATAATTTTTTTCCTGAGGATGCTTAGCCAGTACAGAACTCTGACCTGTCCACCCAGGATAGTAGAGACATATACTTCCTACAATAAACTCTTTTTCTCTGCTTGCTCCAATTCAGCCTAACCACCTGCAAACCTATTTTTTGTTTCATTGATGCCCTGCTCAGACATAGTGGTGGACTCTGTTCATCAGGTCCTTTCCAGGTCTATTTGCAATTGTGGTTGTCAGTAAATTACCCTGAACCATATGGGAACAGCAGAGCCTTTTTTGCTCTCCTCCAAAGAGCTTGAAGTCTTAATCTTTGTTTTACATCAGACATAGGATGTTGCTCTAGAGCTCAAAAAGGAAAAATGTTAATGTGTAATGAGAACTTCATGTGGCACCTCAGTGTGTGCCATTTGTTTATTTCACCAATCTGAGGCACAGTTTTAAAAAACTCTTAATGGAACATACACATTTCTCCCTAAATTGATTCTTGTGCTCGTACTTTGGAAACATTTCCACTAAAATAATCAGGAATGTACTGATTTATAGTACCTAAAAATCTGCTTGTTCTGTACATAAATAAATACAGAAGTCTGCATTCCCTGCCCTCATTCATCAGTTTTCCAGCATACAATGAAGAATATAAGGACAGATGGAAATTTTTTGGAAGTAGAGATTTAACTATATGAATGATTTCTTTATAGGAAGAAAGCTGGAGAAAGCCCATATTTTCTGAAATATTTTCCCCGGCTGTTCTCTTGCCATACTAATTTGTAATTGCAATGGATATCTCAGGTAAAGGACTTCACTGTTTTACCTAAGGACAGCAGGTTTCCTGTATGATTCTGTACATATGGACATATACATATGAAGACAGAGAGTGAGTCCTTATCCATGTGTGTGTTTTGCATGACAGGAGGGTCAGAATAAAAAATAATACTTTTTCATAAGTAACAAAATATAATTACCCCAAGGAAAGAAAATTTGGTAATGCCTGGTTGAGCTATTCTTTCTTTGCATGTTATTTGCATTATTTCTAGTGTGTTACGAGACCCTAGGGAGCTTTGACTCCTTACTTACCCCAGTGTGACTCCATCAACTCCTCTGGTACTGAACCTATATACCTGAACACACCACTGAACTAATAATGGTTCCCATGCTTTGTTACACAGATGGGATGTAGAACAGAAACAAACTGATCCTGAGGCCAAACATGTGATATGGATTGTGATTAAAAAGATCAGTAATGAGGACAGCATCCTACAGTTAACTTCATTGTTTTCTTGTAAATCTTCCTTTTTTCTCCTCTTAAAAAAAATAGCACTGGTGAAAATTTACACCACCAATCCCTGTTTTTTTGAGATAGGAGTGTTTTGGTTCTTGCCAGACACAAATAGATCTCAAGCTTTGCTGCTGCTATGTGCTGCACAGGCTGCCCCAGTGAGTTTCCTTACACATTCACTAAGAGCTGCTGCCTGCAAAAGTGAATGTGCATGTATCAGCACTTGTTTTATTTTTCCTTTGACTATGTTTTAATGCTAGCCACAGTTTCCTGTGCAACCTGAACTCTGTATTTCCAGCATACTCCAGTGTCATTTCTGTGTGACTCAATGTGTCAAAGGTAGGTTAGTGCCTGCAGCCTGGCCTAGGGCCCAGCTGACACTGCCAGCACACATTGTGGAGTGAGGTCCCTGCTCTTGATGATCAAACTACATGTGGGTCTTCGCTGGTACACAGCAAGAGGTTGTCAGAAGTTCAACAAAAGCACAAGAATCTGCTATTTCCTGCTCTGGGACACGTTGCTTCAAAATGTCACAGAGATAAAGAATTTAGCAAGATTCAAATCTGGGTTCAGCATTATACGAAAACAGGACTGCTGAGAAGTAAATAATAAAAATAATACTTGGAGAGATTGCAAAGGGCCAGGTTTTGAAGCTTTAAACCAATCATCATGAACTGGCAGAGTGTCTCTGAGGGAAACTATCCTGACCAAAGTTTCTTGCAAATGCTCCTAAACTACCACTGTCAGGGTCAACCTATGGGGTCCACTTCAGCTGACCAATGGCCTGATTGATTTTTAGGTGCCAAGCAACAGAAAAAAGGATTTTATCAGAGGTTAATCCATTATATGTAACAGTGACCACAACTAAGGTGACAGACATGATGTACAATGGAGCAGAGAGAACAAAACCATTTTCATGAAAGATAGAATGTGCCAACCAAGAAATGACTCAGTCTTTGCAGCATTTCAAGAAAAGTATCTTTGAAACTCTGCATGCACTAACCTCATTCTTACATAGTGTGAATAGTTTAAGACTCCTTATCTTGTCTCACAATCTCTGGTCAAAAGGAAACCACTCATTAAAGGAAAAAACAGTAAACATGATTTAAGCACTTCATAAAGGTGTTGTGCTGGCATGCCCTGACAGCAAAGTGCTTTTGTATCTGGAGAGCAAGCACAATGTACATGGATACATTTCCCTATGCTGGCATGGTACTGTACCTTGCTCTCATCTCAGAGGACTGTCCCACCTGAGGGTGAGGTTTTTTGCTGAGGAGACCTGACAGTACCCAGTGTAACCCAGGATGTGTTTGATCATCCTGCCCCCACACTGAACCTGCACAGGCTCCCATCAGCTACAAGGCAATTGTCAGGTACCAGCCCCCTCCATCTGGGCTGGACCAGCTTTAACCCAGTGACCCAGGGAACTGCTTGTATCCCATTTCTACTGCCTTGAAACAAAACCCTCTCCTTGCTCAGCTGTCACAGGCACTCCCTCGATGCTTTCTCATCAGTCCTGCACTCTGTCTTGACACTCTCTGTGCACCCCAATAAATGGCTGATTTGCTCATTACAATTGTTGGCCCTCCATTTGATGGCCAGCAGCATTCAGTATTTACTGTCTCATCCTGGTGACTTTCCTTCTGCCAGGCTGTAGCTCCAAGGACACGAGTGGAGCTGGGAATCTTTAAGGATCTTCCGGCAGTGAGGAGCCACAGAGGCTGCCAGCTCCTTTAACCCGAGACTGGCATTGATGGCCATAACACACGCATGGCTGAAGCTCTCACAGGCCCACCATCCAAGGCCTGGTGAAAACACTCTGACCTTTCCTTATCAGCAAGGTGGGTCTAGATAAATCCCAAAGGACAGAAGCATGGCAGCAGCTCAGAAAGAGAAAATGCATTCTGCTTATTGTTACAGCACTCAATGACTTCAAGACAGCTTGGCTGAAGTTCATCTCTTTATTCCAGCACTTGCACTCATCTGTGCTGTTCTGTTCTCATCTTATCTGTAAAGGTGTTAAACAGATTTTACATCTTGCTTTGTGGTTTTGACACTTGTACAACAGGTATGCTTTTTCCTGTGCTTGGGTTTTTCCTGGAGCTATGATCTCCAAACACAGCACAGGAAGCTAATGATGCTTAGTTTGGAGATATGAGTCTCCCTGACATTAATTGGTGTTATCTAGCCCTGTTTTTGCTGAGGAAGCCATGTATGTAGCAAGGTTGTTCTTTACTGTGAAAGAATCTGTCCTCTTCTAGTCTTAGGGCGGAGCTTTAATAGCCATTTGATTCTGCTCTCAAGGAATCAGAATCTCTCACTTCAATGTGGAAAAAATCTTTTCACAGTTCCACTCTAATTTACTTTTTCACATCAATTTTTGAGATAATCTGAATGTCATACTTCTATTACTACGGAACAGTACTTATAACTTCACACACACACACACACACACACACACACACACACAAAAGAATAGATATGGAAAAATATTTTTTTGTCTTCTTGTATCTAGTGATATCTCCTCCCACAGTATACTTGTGACTTACTATTTCACTGTCTGCTTACCAGCTCAGTAGACAGAGTCCAGAAGTCTGCTGAATTAGGTAAGTGTATGGTTATTTTTAACCGAGTTGAACATTACACGTTCATATGGCATGTTGTGCACCAGATACGCACTGGTGTCATGACATTCTGCCCAGACACTTGTCCTAAATTTAGCTCTGAATTTAACCTGAGATGTAGGGCAAATAATTAAAGGTCAGTTCTGCAAAACAAACCTGCTGCTTTGTGATTTGAACTTAAAGGAGGCATAAACCTCTAGTCTCTCCTGCATGCTCAGTCAGTGCAGGACAACAAGGCTTTCTCCATAGCAATATAAAGGAGAGTTCATTTGACCAAGGCTTCAGATATTCATTGTGTTAATAGTTATGGACATTTCTGCAAGCCACTGAATTTAGGTAGGGACATATTTGGTTTTTCAAGGTCTGTTTATCTGTGGCATGTAAAGCAAAGATAGATCCATATGTAGAAAGCCTGCTGTTTTCATGTCATTGCAGGAAGGGAGCAGTGCAATCGGTCTTACTGCATACAGCAGACACAACAGTCAGAAACAAATCAGTCTTAAAGGAATTAGAGGGTACCAGAGAAAAGCTTCAAAAGAGACTTTGTTCATAGACTAGCCTAAAGGACCAAATGGAGAGGTAAACATTTCCACGGATTGTTTTATAAAAATTGTGGAAAGGTTAGTTTCCATAAAGATTAATTTCATCTTTCCATCAATGCTGTTTTGGGGTCACTGTTTTTCCCAGGATAATCACTATTCATGGCAGCTTGTGTTTCAGGTTGCCATTCTCATCTTCCTGCTCCTCTCCAAGAGCCTGAGTGCAATGGAGTTGCAGCGATATCTCTGAATTTTGTGGATTTTGTAAAGGTCAAGGTAAAGCCAAGTCTTTCATTAGAATTCTTACTAACATATATTATAACGTAAGATGAATGATATTTGCACAGCAAAGCGAACTGAATGATAATGTTTATGATTTCTCTGTTCTTCCAAGGAACATATATTTGTTTATAGAGTCTGTGGGTTGTGTTCACTTCATATTAGCATTTCATGTTCCCTCTGACTGATTCTGCTTTCAGTTTGAGTCAGTGGATGTGACCTTACGGTGACATTTGCAGAGAGGCAGTGACTGTAGTAGCTGTACATTCTTCCAAAGCTCACTGGCAGGGTTGAGTCATCAGCCACCTGAAATGGGGCTTAGGACCCTGGATCCTGGCTGTTCCACTTTGTGCTCATGTCATATTTCCAGAAGAGTGAAGACTTCATTTTGATTGTGTCTGAAAGGGAAACATTTTCTGTGACTAGCCCCTGTGCAGAGGTGGAAATTGAGCCAAAGTCCACCCTGACTCAAGGTGTGTGTCAGCAGCCATTAAAATGGGATAAACTCCTTCTAAAAGGGAAATTATATTCTTAGTAGAGTGATCTCAAAACACCTACATCTTTCCAGCAATGAAGTATTTAGGTAGCCAAGTCTGCAAGGAATAATTTATGTCATATTCATTACCCCTGGGCATGTGTGACATGCTGCACCTTTTCCCATACGTGTACCTCTGGCTCCTCACCTCTCTCGGGCTACTGTGGCCAAAGCAATCATTAGAATCATAGAATCAATTGAGTTGGAAAAGACCTCCGAGATCATCAAGTCCAACCCTTGGTCCAACTCCAGTTCATTTACTAGATCAGGGCACTCAGTGCCACATCCAATCTCACTTTAAAAACCTCCAGGGATGGGGAATCCACCCCCTCTCTGGGCAGCCCATTCCAATGCCTGATTACTCTCTCTGTAAAGATTTTTTTTCTGATCTCCAACTTCAATTTCCCCTGGCAGAGCTTGAGCCCGTGCCCCCTTGTCCTATTGCTGAGTGCCTGGGAGAAGAGACCAACCCCCATCTGGCTAGAACTTCCCTTCAGGTAGTTCTAGACAGTGCTGAGGTCACCTCTGAGCCTCCTCTTCTCCAGGCTAAACAACCCCAGCTCCCTCAGCCTCTCCCCATAGGACTTGTGCTCCAGTCCCTTCACCAGCCTTGTTGCTCTTCTCTGGACCCGCTCCAGCACCTCAGTATCTTTCCTGAACTGAGGGGCCCAGAACTGAACACAATTAGTTCTTGCAAAGGAAATTGAAACCATCTTCCCCTGTGGGATTTTCTATATTCTTCTTATTTGAATGTGTGTTGTGTAGCAGGAGGCTCAGGAGAGTTGCTTGTGGTTCCGGTGTCTGCATTTAATCTGATGGAAGCACAGCATGGCAACACTGAATGCAAAGCTCTGCTCACTGGAATATGATGCTAAAATATGTGTACTCTAGCTCTATTCTCTCAGTGAAATATGCCACTCAAAACATCTTGCTGTCTTTTAGCAGTAAAAAAGTTCAGACGAGATCTAAGTAACGAGAGAACAGTTCCATGTAATTGGTGCACAAAGAGGTATGCTGTTCTGAGGCAAAGTAGTATGAGGATTTTCTATCCAGGAACTATTACTATCAAAACTAATCAGCATCTTCTTTAAGAATAGCCACACATGAGCCAAGTGTTTGGATGCTGTAGAGTTAGTCACCATTGGTAGATACAGGCTGTGGAATACAGGTTGTGATAATGTCCATTCTCACATGCATTTCATCATGTGACGGCAGCTCTATGGCAGCTCTGCACACAGAATGGGTCATTAACAAGATCACTGGTCTCCTGGGATGCACAAATGAGCTTTGTTTTTGCTCCAGCCTCAGCTGCCTGATTTGGCTGCATAGCTTACTAGACAGAAGCACTACTTAATTAACTAAAGGAAGTAGATATCCCGAAAAAAAAAATAAAATAGTGTTAAATGTCCTTTCCTAACCTGACTTCTGCTGGCTATTTTGAGGAAATATGAAGAATCAAGTGATCTTTCTGTTCATTTTGCCATTTATTTTCACATGGTCATCCTTCTTTTCTTTTCATAATTTCAAATCTAAATCTTTCACCATACCCTGTTTGTGAGACCCTAGTTAGCCCCTCCATCAGCACGAGTTGGCCACTTCCACCACTGCTATTTAAAGAGAAAGCAAAGAGATCTAGTATGCAGTGTCCAACTTTGAAATTTGTCCTAGAAAATAGTGTGTAAATTTACACATTTATTTTTACAGGTGACATTTTTAATCTCTTGGAGTGTCTTGGGGTTAAGCTGAAAATGCAGATCTGTAACTTTGCATGCCCCAGGGGTAATATTAGCCAATCTGATGCAATGCTAATAAATCATAATGATTTTTATTATTATGCTTTGGGTGTGTTATAATAAAGCCAAAACATTGTTTTATTGGGGAAAAAAACAATCAACCCCCAAATGTATGATTTCATTTCTGTATAGTATTATTTCTGTAATTAAAATTTCAAACTCCTATGAGGTCTTCCTCTGAGAATTTCATAGATACTAATTAAATAAGGTCTTATTCAGCAGTCTCTGTTCATATAAGTAGTCCTGTTGGCTTCCCATCTGCAAGGAATTTTCGACTGTTCTCTGAAGTTAATGCATTTGATTATTTCCACTTCACTAATGTAGAAAATGATACCCAGAGGAGTTAAATGATTTACTCGACACAAAAGAGAGAGTTAGTGGTATCTGAAAATAGATCTTCTGAAGCAGAGTCTTGTGCTTTTATTGGAAAATTGTGAAGCAGCATTTATAGCAGCTACAAATACATCAAGGGGGTGCACAGAGCTCTGCAAGGGAGCTGAAGAATATGGGAGAGAAGAGAATTGCAGTGTGCTTGCTCTGAATGGGGTGAGGAACCATCTGTAATGTTCATAGCCAATGGGACCTTGAACTTCAGTATCTTTGTTCTAATAAAACAATCCATCCTGGAAGAAACAGACATTTTTTCCTTTGCAAAGCATGAATCTGCATCACAGTATCAGCAGTTTTTCTTGAGTTCAGTGATCAAGCAGACCATGGCAGGGGTGTGACTTCAGCAAGAAATTGCAATAAAGAAAGCAGAAGGGTTCAGTGTGGGAGATATTCACTTGTGGTTTTAAGCCAAACCTAGTTAGAATCTTGAAAAAATATCAGGGGGAAAAAAGCACTGGGTATTGTTTTGAAGTCACAGAGGGTTGGTTCAGGGTTTCAAGGGCGTAAGAATTTCACACACGTTGGTGATGGCACCCAGGGTACCTTTGCCTGTCACAGTAACTGCCCTTAACTCTGGACAAAACAGCCCCTACACTAGCTATGAGGGGCAGATAGTTTTTTGGACAGCAGGGAATGGAGATGTGTCATGTACTGGCCATCCTCCCATGACGGAGCATGTTGGAGTGAGGAGTAAGCATGGATAGGAAATTATGCTGGTCCTGAAAGACCCTACAAATCAAGCAGATGAGTGGGAAGGAATTGCATATTAGTGGACAGTATAGTCCTGCTACATTTTTTTCACTTCAAGATTGTTCTTGCTAAACGTAAGATGGCGTTTATGCACTGACAGGGTACATACAGCTAGCCTGAGGCTTTACAAAGTACTCAAAAAGGACTGCAGACCCACTGCAATCTAGGCTTTGTTCTTTCTATATGCAGTGTTTTGCTGTGGGAATCAGTAAAGTGGAAGCTGGAGGAAGAGGAATAGGCATCATTTTGACATTGTATTATAGTTTCCCTTCATTAATTGTATTAGCTGGACAAACACATGAAAACCTTCCCAAATGGATTATTATTATCCCTATGTCCCAGCTGATCGAAGTGTCAGTTCTCCTATATGTGCCTGACTCGTCTAGCTCATCCCTGGATCAGTGCTATCTCATATAATCTTCTCCTTGGCCGGCTTGCCCTCTGCCAGGTGTGGGGAAGATGGCTACCACTTCCCGTTTATGCCCTCAAGGAGTCTGAGAGAGGGTGTCTTCACATTTAGGTGGTACAAGAGCAGTTCTTTTCCACTAGTAAGCTCTTACAAATACTACTTGGAACAGGTCCACAACCGCTTTTGTCATCTTTTGGAATCCTGAAGTCTCCAACTTGCAGCCTTAAAAATATATGAACAACTCTAAAACATCAGGAAATACCCATGCAATGTTTGACTGTTTTGTTTAGCAAACATCAGCTAAAAGAAAACTAAATGGAGCTCACTTCTCCCCAAGTAAATAAAGCTCTCCAGGACAGCATATTTTACTTCAAAATTATATGGCAAATTTTTTTCTTCTTTAAGTTCCAGAAACATGGCCATATATGGTCTACTTGTCAGGAACAATAAATAATGATGTAATAGAAAGGTCAACTTTGTGTCATTTAGCTACAGGATGCTTGATGAAGAGAAGTTCTTCAGATAATGTAACAGGGAAGAAGAACTTTGGGATCAGTAAAAGTTTCTGCTGTGCATCTTCAAACAGGAAATCTGAGATTCGGAACAACTTATATTTTGGCTTGTATTCGCTGATCATGGGGTGATCCAGAAATAAACTCCAAGCTTCAAAGCGAGAGGGTTTCAAAGCTGTCCTGCAGTTGATCGAAACATCCAGGCAAAGCAGGGAGACAAATACCAGCAAGGATTTTCTGAATTGAGACTTAACCAAGGAGATAACCCATTTCACCTCTATTATTACCCTTTTATTTCAGAACAAAAAGGTAATGCAAATATGCATGTTTTGAACTTAATTAGTACTTTCAGCTTCTTGGTTTACTATGTCTATGTAAATATTTGTTCCTACAGCAGTTTGTAACCTAACACCCTAACCCAGCCTTGAGAGATTTTGTGATTTGTTTTTGCTTGTTTTGGGTTTTGTTTTTTTCCAAATATGCCATAAAACACTGTCTGGCATTAAGCAGAACAGTAGTTCTGCCATTTCCTTATTTTTCTTTTACTTGCAGGTGATGCTTATATCTTTGTCCCTAGAATATCTTGCACAGAAATCAATTCTACAATATACTAAGGTGGAACATGGCATGCAAGGCACAGTGTGAAGGAGAAAAATTACATCAGCAAATGATTAATTTATAAATTTCCAGTTGGTTTGACACAAAGCTAATATTGCACTGATTGCTGTGTGAGATAATGTGTTCTGAAAAGAAATAAAGCTTGCAGGTGTATCATTTCCAGTGAACATTCTGCACAGAATCATGATTTGATGCCATCATAGCATATGCCAGGCTGACAGGTGACCTGTTTTGACAGCTGGGGCTGAACAAGGGGATTTGTTTGCTCAGAGGATTCCTTTAGGAAGCCTGGCTTTGCTCCTTCAGCACTGGGCTAGAACTTGAGCCCTTTGCATAAGCTGTCACTACAAAGAATCCTTGCCTGTTGCAGCAGCCCGACAGCGTGAAGTGTCATTCTTCTGATGTCTCAGCTCTGGCAGATCTGATGGACACTGAAATCTTTCTGGTTTTAAAAAATCATTTTGTTCCCTATTGAAGTCATCCAGTATAATGTCCTTAGAGAACTGCAAAGATTTATCTGGAAACCGACCTAAAATGCAGCAAAAATGTGAGCACTTTAAGTGCTGCAGTTTGGTCCTGAAAGGTGCCACAGTAAGAAATGGAGGCTTGGTTTGCTGTGAAGACATCCAGCCGTGTTTGCCTTCCCCCTGTATGTGCTCCTGCTGCTTTCAGAAGTAAAGACAAACACATGGAAAGGCAAACACGTATCTGCAGAAGCTGGAGCTCTATCATTCCTTGCAAAAGGCAAAGTTATGTAGCTACTCCTCTTCTCTCTCTTTTGCAGCCTTCAGTGTCTTGGTAATGTTTTTAGAAATATAGTTTGTCGCACCTTGAGCCACAAATACCAAGGCCCTGTATTAAGTTACAAGCTGACTGGGATAAACTCAGCTCAAAGGCAGGCAAAGTCTGGCTCTGTTCCCTTAATGACCTTGTCACTCACCTGCCACCCTCCTCTGACAGAAATAAGTAATTCTGCTAATTCTGCTGCCTGCAAGCTATTAATGGAGGACAGTCCTCCTGCCTAAGCTTTTCTTTAAAGAAGTGCTATCAATGGGGACCAGTTGTTTCAGATGCTAATGGTATTGAATTGCACGGTTCTGCATGTTCAAAGCCAGCTGTAATCCTTGTTTATTTATGTTGCATCAGGGATCAGAGGCCTATTCTCCCAAACACTGTATGTTGACAGAGCTTGCAGTCCAAATATAATAGCAACCTAATTGTGTTTGTCTGTGGCTTTTGCCATCAAGTAGGTAATTACTAGTAGCCACCCTGGTAAGTGGTACCTTTGGTTTCAGAGATCGGCCAGGTACAGCTGCCCATCAACCCAGAACAAAGTGTTGCAGCATGGCCCTGGCACAAGCATTTCATTTCTAACCTTGCTTTCTGGTCTCTGGATGCAGCTACGTTATCCCTGTACAGCACAGGCCTGATTCCTACAGCTTTCTAAACAAATTCTCGCTGCAATCAGAATGGCAAAGTTAAAAATAAGGATCAGACTCTGTGGAAATGGTGGTAAGTCTAGATTACAGAAGGTCTTGTCAAACTGAACTAAGTGGCAGCACAGGGAGCAGTATCCTAAGACATGTCTCTGGCAAGAGATCACTAGTGAAGCCATCCAGACTGGAAGGCAAAGTACTCTGTAAGGACACTTACAGCACTATACCCACAGCTTTAAAAATCATATTCTGTTGTCCCAGTAGATGCAATGCTCTGTGCTTACCTGTGTGTGAGGATGGGGTCTTGCGGGCTATAAGAGAAATGAAGGATACAGACAAACACTGGACCATTCCCCCAAAACGTGAAGTTAGGGTGAACAATAAACCCGGCATTTAACTTATAAGTATGATTCCAATACTTTAAACCTACACTAAGCAGGCTTAGAGTAAGCAAATTGATTCAAGCTGCATTTGGAAAGACCACTTTGGTCAGATCCTGCTCATCCAAACTGGCTCAAATATTTCTAGCAACAGAGATTCGTTTGGGGTTTTTTCCTCACCTTCATTACAGAATGTGGAAAATATTTACCTTACAGCACATTAGTCCAGTGGGCTTTCATAAGGCTGTGGTTGGCAGTTCACTGGTGGCCTCAGATGGCGTAACCTTAGCTCCGCTGTGTCAGCTGAGCCAGGGCAGTGCCAGGCACTGCCACCAATCTCAGCTGCAGGGACAGAAGGGTAAACTGAACCAGGCTGTGGTACCTTAGCCTCCAGACGAGGTCTTGTTCTTGGCCTGGCATCACAGCTCAGCTGGCCTACCATGGCTTCTTATAGACATAACCTGGACCAGTGCCACTGCCCTGTGGTCCTGCAGCTTCAAACAAAAGCATTCCCAGGTGGAAGGGGAGGGTGGTAGCTCTGCTGTGCTCCACTTCACTCAGGGCCATTTCACAGGGAACTGTAGGGAGAAGGCATGTGTTGTGCCTCCTGCCAAACTCAGTCACACCACACAGGTCAGTCTGAGCAGGGGAAGACAGGCAGGGGAATGCAAGAACAGCTTCAAGGCCAAATAGAACAGTCTCTGCAGGGGTTCAGGTAGTCAAGGCTGTCTCTGGCTCTCAGTAAGGGCCAAAAAGTGCCTGCAGCCCAATGATGTGACACTCACACCTTCGTCATGTTGTGCAGTTCAGTGAAAGCTTTCTCTATTTTGAGCCCTACGAAGTTTCTCCCTGCAAGATGAGTCAGTGGCACGCGCTGCAGCTAACACTGTTGTTTCTGCACTCAGTGGAACTCTTGTCAAAATATTTAGATTAGTGAGGCTCACCAACATGCAGGAGAGGTTTTCCCTTTGCTCTGCGAGTGGATTGGACCCACTTAACCCCTACAAAGAATAAGACGAGGAAATAGGAGTGATCTCTGCAAACTTAAAATCTTCCTTCTGCTCCCTGTGCCTTAACAAGGTGTGAAACAAAAGGAGTGAGGGGAGATGTCCAGAAATGGCCTTTATACCTAGTTCCATTGGGGATTTAGTGAGGTAGCTAAATCAGTTAGCTCTTCCATGCCAGGGGGTGGTGTCGTGTTGCCCATGGTCTCCTGTATTCTCCTCAAACTCCTGAGTGCCCCTGAAAGGACTGAAACACCCATCTCAGAAGCACAGCAAGGTTGGATACGTTGCTCTACCTCCTGTGCCATAAGGGTGCCAGCAATGGAACAGGGGAGGATATAGAGGAGGGATCTGTGTCCCAGGCTGCACTGGTGCAGGTTGCCCTCAGAGAGAAGTTTCATCTCCATCCTTGCCTCCTCCAAAGAGTTGTTGTGCATCACCTCCATTAAGAGCTTACAGTCAGATCCTGCCCTCTCCACTGATGACTTCATTTAGGTTTATGAGTCACCAGTGGGACCAGGTCCCTACATTTAGGCATTGCAGTGCTGGATGCTGCAGACAAGCCCTCAGACTCCAGCTCGTGGATTCCACACATCTCCAATTCACCAGTTACTACGTGAGTACCTAGACTGAGCAACTATGCAAGTGCTGCGCAGCATGCCAGGATCTGAATGAGCCAAACAGCAGCTGAAGCTGCTGGAAAAACAAAGCTGTGTCATGGTTCTTGGCCAGACGCTCACTGGAGCACAGCCAAAGACAGGTACCGGAGCAGCTGGGACACAGGGCGGGCAGCACCTCCGTACAAGAGCTACCAGTGGATTGATGTCTGGGCTGGATCTTTGGGATGGCAAGGGTCATAGCAGAGTTGAGGCACACCGGTTCCCACTGGAGAAGAGAACCAACTGCAGCCATGAGGGATCTGGCTGAAAAAAAAGGAAAAAAAATAGAAAACAATCAAAACTGGGTTGCAGTATTTACAGCAAATTTTATTTTGTTTAATTTTGGCATTTTTCATGGATGTAAAATACATCCTTTGTTGTTAAAAGTCATAATGTTAATCTGAAATCTGCTGGGCTTCCCTTTTTTCCCTTGTTCAAGTCTTCATACTTCTTCTGGGGTGGGCTTGGAGTCTGAGGTGGCTGTTAATGTGGAAGACACCACCATGTCTGAAGATAGAAGGTTCAATTCAAGATTTTAAGCTACTTAGCTTAATTCAAACTCTTGCAACGTCTTCAAACTATTATTTTGGGGGGGTTGTGTTGCTTGTTTTTTTTTTTTTAATTAAGAAACAACCATGAGTCTGGACATGCATAGATACAGCCCTGTTGCCATTTGGACAGCTACCATTTCCTCCAGGTCAGGACTGTCTCTTGGCTGTGCACACAACAGCAAGGGCTGTTACAGCAGAGCACTTTCCTAGTGTGAGGCTTGTCGCATGCTGGACCTGCCTGCCATGACTGTAGGTGCAAGTGCTCAGGAAGCCAGGCTGCCCTGGGCACCTGTTGAGCTGGGGCCAGAGCCCTGCCTGCTGGAGGGAGCAGCTGTACCAGGAAGGGGAGGCTCCTGCTGGGACAGGTTCTGCACAGTGGGAAGTTGGGTGGTTCTGCTGTGCTCACGCACATGGCTCTGCCAGGTGGCCCAGATCAGTAGGATCTGAACCTGGGCAGAGCAGGGTTGTTTTAGAGCTGGAGACCAACCCTGCTGTGGCATTGCTGAGACAGGGACTGGCAGATACAGGGTGGGGGAAGGCATCTTTTTTGGGAACCACACAGATGCACTTGGCCAGTCCCTCACCTCTCTACACCTGGGGGACAGAGTCCCCTCCTGCTCTGTCCCTGCCCTCCCCTGTCATGCCCATGTCCTCTTGGCCAGTTTGTTCCCATTGCTCCTCATGCTGGTGTTCTCCATTATTTGACACAGTTCTCACTCAGTGCTTATGAAAAGCAAACCTATTCCATGATGACAGTCATCTTCTTAAATGAGGCAAGCTTTTCCTTCTCCTCCCATAAAATCAGCCCTTGGTTCTTCTACAGTGGTGGCCAGAGTGCTCTTTGGAATCCAAATGAGATCCTGCTAGAGCTTTCATAGCACTAGTAGTTCCCTATCACTGCTGGAAATTCTGCAGTATTTTGGATCATCTTGGCCTTTTTAGTACACGCTGCACTGGCAGTTCACAGTCATGCTGTGACTGTTGAGTATGCCCCAATATTTCCCCTTTCTCTCATTTCCAGCTCACTCAAGGCCTTGAACTTAGGTCTGTGAAAAAGCAAAAAATCAGAAGTGAAACAGAACAGTGTTGTATTGGTCTCCTTGCTGAGTGAAACAAAGTCACTTCAAAACATAGCTTTGCATGGTACTCCAGAGATCTCCAGATAAGGTGGAAAAAATTTCTCAACAAAGTGTCTTTAGACGTCATGGTGGAGGACCTGTCCTTGCAGAAAACCAGCAAACAGACAAACCTCTTCCCTTAATTTCCTGCAATTAGAGCAAGAAATAAAGCCAATAAAAAGAGATTTCTATTGGTCTTCTAAATAAAATTCAAAACTGTATCTCTTTAATCTTATGAGGATTTCCTTTACCTATTTTCGCTTAAGATATGGTAACCAAAATAAGTGAATAAAAACCTGCCTTGCTTGCAGCCACTCACTTCCCCTTTTCTAAACAGCAGTGGAACCAGTTATTTCTATGTGATAGAAAGGAGTTAGTTCATTGAGTTTACATGCAGATTTTAGCTGATAATGTTCTCTCCATGGTGAAAGATTTCTGAAGGGTTTTCCAGTCAGTCTAATCAACAGGCAGAGCTGAACAAAAGCACAAGATAGTTGACTTTCTTTCTTTCATTTGCCAGATTTTGATGATCACAATTTCCTTTTACAGGAAAGCAAAGGATAATAAAAATGGCTACAACGGCAGCAAATGCTCAAAGACAGACGATAGGCTGTGAGGAATACAGTCTATACAGTAGCCTGAGTGAAGACGAGCTTATAAAGATGGCCATCCAGCAGAGCTTGGAAGAGGACCCTGCAGGTCAGACATCTGCCCAGAGCCACCAGAAGTCTATGGTGACACGTGCTGGTGAGGTGGCCACCCCCAGCAGAGCCAGCCCCCACAACCCACCCTACCGCATCTACCCTTGGCACAGGTGAGTGAATGCCTGCCTGGGAAGACAAAACAGCCTCCCCTGTCAGAGCACATGCTCTCTAATTAGCTCTGCCAGGCGGCTCCTCTGCAAGCCTATCATTACTGTGAAAGCCAGAGTCTGCTATAAATCCAATGAGGTCAACAATTTATGTGCTCACAATGAAAGGAGAATTTCCTTGATGTTGTCTGTTTTAAGCAACAAATAAAACAAGAAAAGGGGCACTGCCATAAGCTTTCCTGAACAACAGAAGCCTTCCCAAGGCCAGCTGCTCTTTATCCCCACAGGAGCACATTATATGCTGAACTTAGGTTTTGTCAGAGAGGGAGGACAGTATTTGTTATGGGAAAATATAAGAGAGATACAAAAAATAGGTATATAAAACAGAGTGAGCTGGCTACCTTTTAGATACTTCAGCTCTTAGAGGATGTGGCTATTTCACATTAGAGTCTGACTTCAAGCATGCCACTTTTAGCCAAGAACAGCTCCAGACACCAAATCATGGCAGCATCTCCCTTCCCAGCAATGCTGGGCTGTCATCACAGAGACGTGCTGACAGTTTCAAACCCGGGCATTGTTCCCCTTTCATTTTATACAATGCAGATTTCTCAGGGGGGGAAGGGAATAGGTCCAAAATTTACCTCCAAAACAAGGAAAAATATCCTTTTAACTAATTTTTCTTTTTTTAATAAACTAGGAGTAACCAAAGTTTTGTTCCTCCTTCTTTGTCATAACTCCACCCTCTGATACCTTGGTCATTGCCACCTGTGGTTTGGTTCCAAGCCTGGGAAACTGGGTACAATTTAATGATAATTTGATGTAAGCGTGTTCATAGCTGTGGAATCAGGATGCTGTACATCCTGCAGTCCTAATCCCATCAAAGGTTGTGGTTTCTCAGTGTTGTTACCATGCTCTTTTTCTGACAGCTCTGCTGTGGGGACTGATTCTGGGGGCAATAAGGGCTTTCCTGACCATTCGATCTTGTCCTCCTTAGGGGTCCTTTGACACCTGCTGATTTGGCAACTGGCAGCATTAGCATTTCTGTGCATTAACCTGTCCTGCCCTTGCCTCAGCCTAGCAGTGTTTGACCTCTCACTGGAGCGAAAACCTTTGAAGCTTGTAGCACCATATCTGTAGCATTGCTGAACATTTCTGACCCCTGAGAGAGCTGAGTTGAAATGGAGAAGACACTCAGGCACCCTGGGTCCTCCTGCACCCAGCTCTGACCCACTCACGTGGCAATTTGGAGGTGATGAATATCACCTCACCTCGCCTTGTGCCTGCTTCCTGTGCGGTGGTGGTAGGGTTAACCACACTGTTGTCTTATATGGTCATTTGAATCCCCTGACGCTTCCTCAGAGGGCCAAAAATAAACGCAAGCCGAGTGAGCAGCTGAATCCAGCACAGAGCAAGCCGTGGCCATCTGCTTTTATTCAAAGCCTTGACTGGCAGGCTTTCTCGCTCCTTTTCTGTGGATGTGTGTCTCTGTTTCTGCCTCAGCATGACCTGTTTCTCCTATTCGGAGTATTTCTCCTTATTTCATTCATGTCATCGCCACTCCAGATTGGCAGCCCAGCAGACAGGCCGTGCTCAGCCATCCAGTTCGGGGGCAGCCTGTGGGGTCAGGAGAAGGTACGACAGCAGCCTTTGCAGCACATCCCAGTCCGTGTAAGTGTCTCCCTCTCCCTCTCCTGCTTTATCTTGCAGTCAAAACAAGCCTTGCTACCCACTCTCCCCCTAAGACATCTCTCCTGTGTGGCAATGGTGTCTGGTGGGGGGAGAAGGAGGCGGAAGTCTTGCTGACACCTGCACTGCACTCTTGCTGCACTTCTACTCTTCCTTCCAACTTTCTATCTGCCCCAGACCATGCCCAGGCTCTGGCAGGTGACCCACCTCAAACCTCCCTTGTTTTCTTCTCCCTCTTCATCTCTCTGCATCCCTCCAGTGCACATGTCCTGGGAACTCTGGGTCAACCAGTAGCTCTGAGGTGACAAGGGCAGCAGAGAAGGGACAAATGCCCTGTGGTTTATATAGACTGGCTCACTTACCAACATGGTAGATGAGGCAGACAGGTGCTGATAGTAATTGCATTGGTATTAAGTTCAGGGTTCAACAATGGGGAAGAGTAGGAAAAAAATGTATCACAGTATATAAAAAGGGTGAGAAAGTGCAGTCCTTCAAAGTAAATATTTTATAAATGCTCCCAAGATGCTGTGCCTTTTCCCAGCTGTACCTGTGCTGTCCTGCCACACTGAAGAGGGCTTACTTGCCCAAAGAGGAAACTAGCTTGACTGACTCTACTCTTCCTGGCCATGCTTTGCTGTTGGCAGGGCTGCAAATAAGCTTAGGTGAACAGAGTCATGGATGAAGAAAGCAGATAGGCAAGGGGGTGGCGAAAGCTCTGACACAGTGCTGTATATAGTGGGAATGTCTGGACTAGGATGGGTTTATTATGGCTCTTTGCAGGGCAGAGTAGATGCATGCACCTGCCCTTAGCTATCAGATGACAAGAGAAAATTGTTGTAGGCAGCACTTCTCTGTGTTCCACAGGAAAAGAAAATCTCTGCCTTTTTCGCGTACTCATTTCAAATCTACTTTGTTTTATCTGTATTGCAAGTCCCTCCCTGGATGACCGATTGCAGGGACTACCCCTCCAAGACTCCTCTTATTTTCATCCCTCCCCCAGCTCTTCCCCACTTCCCCCTGCATCCTGGCTAATGCAGGGTCTATTCCTTGCCCTCCACTGCCATTGCCCTCCCTGACATTGTGAAAACCTCTTTCTGCTGCAACATGAAGCCTGCCTTATTCCTGTCACCTGCCAGCTGCCCTTGGTCACACTGAAATCACATCCTCTCAGTAAGTGTTCTGCACTCCTTGCATGCCTCTCTGATGTTCTAGGTCCAGCAGCAGGCTGGAATGCAGGCTGTTCTGCATCAGGTAGTTCAATACATGAAGACTGGGATAAGGCTGAAAAACTAGCCCTCCTCTGCTGCCAAGTGAGAGCAAAAATATAGCTGGGAAGCCACAGGAGAGCGTGATGGCAAGACTTTTACTGTAGCCTCAGAGCTAGGAAGGGATGATACTTGGCTTCACCTGGGGAAGTGCTGTTGCTTCATGCTGCCTGCATCACTCCCGGCTGTCAGGAAAAGAAAGAGCTTCCTGAACTTTTCCATGTTGCACTGAATCTCTTCCGCAGCACTCTGAATTGACCTCACCGTACATCTCATCTGCAATGAGTATTTATTATCTTGGCTACTGGCCCCTGAAATGCAGTAATTCTTTTGAGTTGCCTATAAGGTTAAGATTTCATCAGATATTAAGACTTACACCATAGTTTAAATACTTGTTTTTTCTGTATCTGATGAAATCCAGGCAGAGGAATATGTTGGGTTTTTATAACAGCCAACCGTAAGCCAGGCAGAAAACAAGGATTTCACATGGAGATTCATTAAACTTTGTGTTCTGATCTGGAATTTGCTTGACTAAAGCATCTGCAGCCTCATCCAGCAAACCCCCTCATCTTACTCGGGAATCATTTAAGGTCAAGGAACCCAACAGAAGTTTGCTTCATTCAAGATCTGAGGGCTTAAGCAGAATAATAACTGATTCTTCACACATTTTTAACCCTACCACAGATCTGAAGTACCCTCCTGCTTTCGCTTTTGGTCTCAGATAATGTGATTCACCTTGCATTTGCTGTGTGCCAGCTCCATGCACAGCCCCCTGCCGTGGCCCACCTGCCATGCAGTAACTCATTAAGCACTGGTAATTCTATCATGTGCCCAAATCCTGAGGTCTCAGTACATGTGTAACATGAACCTTTACACAGAACAACAGATGGTTTCAGCAGCCCTGTGCCGGAGGCGTTGAAAGATGAAGATCCCCCACCTCCACTCCTCTCCCAGACAAACATGCCTACAGTTGCTGTCAGCTGACTTCAACAAAATACTCAAACATCTGTATAAAAATCTATTATCTGTACAAAATTAGCAATTTTTGGTTTAATCCCCAGGGTATTCTAAACAGTATGGACATACAGCAGTGCCTCTGGGACCTCAGCCTGGCAGTTATCAGAGTCAGTCTATTCCTCCTGGGAGGGCTGTGGCCAGGAAGGCAGCTGCCTCCTCTAGCTGTTATCTTCTCAGGCAAAACGCCTGACCTTGTGTCCCATATCTCTCCCCATTCCAGTGTTGCTATTTTTGTGACTCTACTGCCTTGCAATCACTGCTTCCAGCTATAGAGGAGCAAGAGGCACCAAGTATTTTCTCACCTGGGAAATGGTCCTTTTCCCTTTCTCTGGCACATATGTTGAGTTCACCTCTTCTGCTTCAGTCCCTGAGTTTCTCCTCAGAGAAGCAGCCTGGTGACTTTTCTTTCAATGCTAATATCAATTATGGCACAGATTGGGTACCTTTGGGCAAACTGGAATTAGTGAGGCCTGTGTGAGTGTCAGGCTGTTTGTCTGTCCAGCCCCTGCAAGGCAATGGCATCCAGCGCTGCTCCTGTAACTCACGCTAAATACAGAGGCTGTACCAGCAATCTGCTTCACAGCTCTCTGCCATGGTCCTGGCAGACTCAGATAAGGAGGAAGGAAGGCAGCAGCTCCTCCTGCAGGTACTGCTGACTGGAGTCATGGTGACTGTCAGGCAGTATTGTGACTCCTGCTGCGTGGGGAGACTCACTGGTAGTAGCTCTCACTGTTGCTCTGCAGAGGGACTAATGTGCCCAGGTCAGCCCTGCTCTGCAACCACTCTGACAGTGCTTGGAGAAATAGGTTGCTGCCCAGAGTGTGTGAAATGCATCCTTCGCAGAGGGAAGGCTTGTGAGGGCAAAGCAGTCTTGTAGGCTGCTCATTGTGCCTCACTGCTGGGTAGCATGGAGCACACTTCATGCTTTTTGTAGAGTTTCACAGTGAGCTTCTTGAAAGTGTCAGAACTAGGTATAACCAAAAAAGATGACTTCCATGTTATTTATATATCCAGTGATTCTACACATTTTGGCTTTGAACTCCACCAAAACTTTTTAAATATTCCCACCCTCCCTAATATTTTTTCATGCATTTTACTCCTTGTGTATAGAAGCTATTTGGCCCTGTGGAGCCTGTCAGTGGTTTGGGGGATTAGAATGGACCATACCACGAACCACTTAACAACTAACAATCAGATTTTCAGACGTATCCAGCACCTCCTATGTCTTCCTGAGACACTGGAGACACGTTTTTTAAGGTCTATAGTGTCTGAAGTAGTTACCATTTCTGAAAATTTGAGTGCTCAATGCTGCAACAACAGCTGTAGATCTCTGTGGTGTCATCATGAAGGGCAGCTAGGAATTTCATTTGGACAGGTGGATTATTTCCAGTCATCCCTGGATGAAGAAAGGAGAGCCAAAACGAACACACTAATGTTCACATGGACCTGAGGGAATGGCCTAAAGTTATGTCGGGGCAGGTTTAGGTTGGATATTAGAAGAAAGCTATTCACTCAGAGAGTGTTTGAGCACTGGAACAGACTCCCCAAGGAAGTGGCCATAGCACCAAGACTGACAGAGTTCAAGAAGTGTTTGGATGATATTCTTGGGCACATGGTGTGACTCTTGGGGATGATCCTGTGCAGGGTTAAGAGTTGAACTCAATTATCTCTGTGGGTCCATTCCTACTTGGCATATTCTGTGATTCTGTGATAACTGGACCAGCTAAATTCTGAAAACGGGATTGTGTAAGGAAATGGGAAATATTTTCAAAATACAAGAGTAAGACCTATTGATAGTTTCTGCTAAAGCCACCTGCAAATAAAATCTAAAAATTTCTTCAAGGGAGAACAGGGGCAAGTCTCTTCAAAGTTAACCTTCTTTAAAAGATCTTGTATGGAAGCACCATGCCACATGGGACAGCAAGGTGGTGTAAGGATCACAGCCATGGACACTTGGCATTGTACACAGCACATGCAAGGCTAGAGTTCCTCAACTCCAGATAGAAGTGTTTAGGTCAGAGATTAGTTCCACCTACACTTTCCTTAGCCTCCAGACAGTGATTCTTCTGATCTGCTGAAATCGTGAAATTAAAAAAGACAAAATTTTACTTTTACAGTTTTACTTTTACAGGCCCTGTGGCAAGGCATCTTAGGGCCACAAATGCGTGCTATATAAGCTGAAGAAGTTCAGTATTTTGGCCAAATGATACTGTAATATTGCTGCAGAAAGCTCCTCAGTAATAAGGAAGCAGTAATCAAGTTTTAATCTTGTTTTAAAGAGAACTTGACCCTGTAGTGGCAGCAATCAAGGATGGAGATGAAAAAGCAGTATGCAACATGATGAAATCAGGAAAAAACCTTTCTCAACCTAATAAGGATGGCTGGATCCCCCTCCACGAAGCTGCATACTATGGCCAAGTGGGTTGCCTGAGCCTGTTGCAAAAAGGTCAGTGAACTTAAAAGTAATTAATTTCGAAAGAGAAAAGAAGAAAATTAATACACTAAGGCAGAATCAGCAGCATCCCAATCCTGACCTGGGACTGTGTATGAAGCTTTTTCCCAACCTCTCTGACTGTATATTAATTTCACCTTCCCTTGGAAAATAGATTTCCAGACTGAAGCCTTAGAAGTTAGGATATTTGGGAGAAAGTGATATTGGGATAAATCCTGCCAAGCCCTGAATTTCTCACAATAAAGCCTGGAAGCTGAGCTTTATACTATTATGAGCTGCTTGGCTGCCAAAGCTGAAAGGAATTACCCCACTTCTCACTGGCTAGATATACAACTCAACCCCTCTTTGGTGGTGCTTGAAGGGAGTCAATTCTTGTAGCTTTTTTTCAAACTGCAGCTGAAAAGAAGTTCCTCAACAACCTTCTGCATCACTAATGACCATAGCTGAACATTTTAATCTAAACTGGTGACAGATTTAGATACTTAATCTGAGCTATAGTAACTTTATAGTATATTCCTAACTTATATTGCTCATGGAAAAGGAAAAGAAATAAACAATAAAAACCTACTTAAAACTCCAAGGATTTTGGAAGGTGATGATGCTGTAGATACTTGTGCACTACACACCATAATGACTTTGGGCTCACCATTCCTACACAGCATACCCCAGCACCATCGATCAACGTACCCTCAATGAAGAGACAGCTCTTTACCTGGCCACCAGCAGGGGCAACCTGGACTGCCTGCTCACCCTGCTGCAGGCTGGGGCTGAGCCCGACATCTCCAACAAAGCCAGAGAAACGCCACTCTACAAAGGTGTGTAGCTGCTTTTCCCAGGATGCTGAACTCCTCTGGCTCCACTAGGGCAGAACTGCAGGATCATTTATGATGAAGGGCTGAAACTCAGTCATTAGATCCTATTTTCTACTTGCCTGCTGTAGTCCTCTATCTCCTATGTCTGTCCTGCCATGGCCTTTTTTCTCATCCACAACAGAGACAGGATTAGCAGCTGCCTGGCAGGGTGCAGGCTGTGATGTGGTGCTGAGGCGGGGGTATGAGATGTTCAGTGGGGCCTTAAGCACAGGCTGTCTACACAATGTCCCAAACTTACAGAAAGCTGGAGAGTACTGGAATATATACACTTTTCTAAACAGTAGGACATAAGTAGCTGTTAGATGTGGGAGTACAGTAATTGTAGACATGCCAGTGATTCATTTATTATGTGGGTCAGGGCAGGCTCTGTGCTATGGAAGAGGCATAAAATTATAAACAATTCAGTGAGGCAGATAAAAGTATTTAACATGGACATATTACTTTGCTGCTGGTTGGAGAGAACACTTTTTTTTCTTTAGCAGAACAACGATACATCCATGATATCACAAAGATTCATAGAGGGAGACAATCTCTCACACCTTCATGTCAATCCCTCTTTGCTCCTGCCATAACATTTTTAGCACATTAGAAACACATATTACCAGCTAAAACAGCAATCTCATCTCCAGCTTTGGAGACCTGACATTAGAGCTGCTCAGTTTAAAATGCTTTTGTTTTAAAAATCTGGCTTTTACTTGACTAAAGGAAAGCTGTTCTGCTGTGCATTAAACATGCAGTAGTGGTAGTGGTAGTAGTAGTAGTAGCGGTGGTGGTGGTGGTAGTAGTAGTATAGTAGTAGCAGTAGTAGTAGCAGTAGCAGTAGTAGTAGTAGTAGTAGTAGTAGTAGTAGTAGTAGTAGTAGTAGTAGTTGCAGTCATAGTAACAGTTATAACAACAACAACAATATGAAAACACCCTTTAGCCAGAGAAAAACTCTTAGTAAGAATGTGCTAGCCTTGATGCAGCATCTTCCAGTCTGTCTTCCCACAACAAAGAAAAGAGTCAAAAAAATCTATCATAGCAAAATAGTCGTCTGTCATATGTGAACAAATTAAACTCTTCAGAGCAATAGATAGGTAATTACAGAAGTGTCTAATTACATAGTTGCTTTCAGTACATATGAATGACAGCTGTTTATGGGGGAGGAAGCCATGGAGATATCCCAAGGGAAGAATCTAAACCAAAAGGTGCAACCTCTGTGAGAAAAAGATACTATTATCTCGAAGAAAAAACCCAATTTCTATGAAATGTGCTAGCTTCTCTTCTGTACATTGTATAACAAATGCTAATTGGGGCTTCTAAATGTTCCTATGTACCTTTGATTTAGGATCCCATCACAAAATTGTATAGAAAATCTTATGATTTAGGATTCAAAAAACAATGGGACAAATTAATAGAACAAAAATGAACAATATGGTCTTGAGCTATAAACTGCTTCAGTCTGAGAAAGTGCTACTGACACACATTATTATTGTTTTCTAAGGATTCTTTCTAAGGATCCTTTTCTAAGGATCAAACTGTTGGTTTGAGCTTTTTCTTATTTTCCTGTCTATATAGAGCTTTGTCCACAGTCCAGAACAGAAAGATAATGAGTCAGTTTGCACACAATTTGGATAGAAAGTGTTCAGGTCATGTGATTTCTGTAATATATTTGCTCTTCATAAATTATTTCCTGCACCTTTATCACCTCACTTTGTCACTATGGTGTCAGCTTGGTACAAATGTGCTGGGCTGGATTACCCCCAGTACCAGGCTTGGCACAACCCTTGTACAGGACACTTAGATCCCACCAGCTTCCACCTGAAGATTGGTTTCATTGTCACATCCTTTAGGAGCCCCAGACAGTGTCATTTGGCAGCAGCCCTGGCTCTCATGTTGACCTAAATGGGTATTTGGTCTCACCATGGCTCACTTGTATTACATTGCCTTAGGCTACATGAAATGGATATACCAGAATATTTTCAAAAGCCTGTCCTAGTCTCTTCCCTTTTTTTTCCAAAATAGCTTGTGAGCGCAAGAATGCAGAGGCTGCAAGACTCCTGGTACAGTACAATGCGGATACCAACCATCGTTGCAATCGAGGATGGACTGCTCTCCATGAGGCTGTCTCCCGGAATGACCTGGAGATTATTGATATCCTTGTGAAAGGGGGTGCCAAAATTGAGTCGGCAAATGCCTATGGGATCACTTCTTTATTTGTGGCAGCTGAGAGTGGGCAGCTGGAAGCTTTGAGATACCTTGCAAAATGTGGTGAGTACAGCTGTGCCACTACATGCCTTTATTCATTTCATTCTTAATGATTCAAAGTTCCCAGTAACTCTCCCTGGCTCACTCTTGTGTCTCTGGAGACAAATCTAGCCTGCAGAGTCACTGAAACGCTGTTGTTCCAGATGGCAGAATTGGGTAAGGTGTTTCAGAGCATGGTCTAGACACAACATATTTCTTCAACATTCATTCACGGTCACCTACTGTGGGAAGTAATATGGTGCTGTCTAACTGCATTTTCTTGACAGCTTTTTAAACTCATATTGCTGAAAGAGGTAGCCTAAAATCCAATCAGTCATAAAAGGCAGCTGTAGATGGTAATAGATGACAGAAGTTGAACTTTAGCCAACCCCATCTGCTCATGAACGTGTGCAGTGATGGGCAATGTTAGCTGTCCTCCTCTTAATGTATTCTGCTGAAAACAGATAAAATATTCTTGTGCAGTTAATGGGTTTGCATCAAGTAGAAGCAGTCCAGCTCTCCCTATGTGTAAATTTTCAAATACATAAATGGAGTGAATTTTAATCTAGCTTACACTAAACATACCTTTTACAGCTCCACTCATGTGAAACAGCTTTACACTAAGCAGAACATACTTTACTACTATTCTGAGGCATATTTTATTTTCACATTGGGTAATATCTTCAAGGCAGGTAAGATTTGGATCCTGCACTTGTGAAACAAGAGCTTAGCAGAAATGAAGTAAAACTTCTGAAACAGTTAGTATGGCTAAGAATGATTCAAGAATTGGGGAACAAAAAATGTGTTCTGCTGCCCAGCTAGTCTTGTCAAGACAATTTTATATGATCAGTTATTCTGTCATGCTGCCTATAATGCTAGAAACTAAGCCAGAATGTGATTTGTGTTTCAAATTAGCTAGATATAAGGATTTCCTTAAAGTTTAATTTTGAGAAAAATACACAGGAGAAAATCCAATAAAACTGTCTAATTGTTTCAAGCCCTGAAAAGCTCCTCTTAAAATTCCAGGAATGATATAATTCATTGATTATGGTGAGCAATGTTCATGATGAGCAACGTTCGTCATAAAAAGGGTTTCTTTCTGGTTAGGAATGCAGTCCTTTGTTATGTTTTGTCACTGCAGTTCTCCTGATGTTTCCAGCTACAGCATCTTTAAAGGGCCAAACACAACACAGATGTTTCAGCTTAGAGTGAGAGCACAGGGAAATGTTCTCCTTGGCAGGGACTTTTCATGATCAAACATAATTTCTTTATTAGAGTTTAGAACTAAAACTCCAGTGAACTGTCATTCCTATTTAGGATACACATAGAGCAGCTGGCCTGAGAAGACCATGATACAGTATACAACAGTCAAAACCCTGTCTTTTGGGCCACAAATATCTACAACAGAAAAAGCTAGGTTCCAAATTGTTCATGGCAAAAAATGTATAGTCTTGGTTCATACTTGCATGTTGTTTATTAAGCCAAGTACACATTAGAGAAATATTCCCAAATAATCTACTAGCTCATTAATAATATTTCTCTTTTTTTACTAAAATCATTTGGAGCCTAACTTCAACCCCCGTAAAGTGAAGAGTTATGGCCCCAGGTGCCGAGTTTTGAAATGGGATATTCATCAATTAAGACATGCCCAAATAAAGTCTGTTTAGAATTGTTGCTTGGCACCCACCAGATGTCTTTTTATAGAGTATTATTTTGGCCTGAGTATGTACTAAAATTAAAACATAGTATAAATTCTATAAATGTGAATATATAGAGTATAAATTATACATATGAATATATATCATAAATACATTTCCATAGCATTTTTGAAAGCACCTATTGAGATCATCTAGTCTGAAATCCTAAACAGGAATAGCATATATACATAGGGAAAACACACAAATATTAATGGGATTATTGCGTTTGAAGGAAAGGCTTTGCTATATAAAGAACAATCCATTTTAAATGTTTTTGTCTTTGAGCTACAGCTAAATGGAGTCTGGATTCATGATTAGGACCTAATGGTCATAAAATCCTATCATATTAAAAGCCAATGTAAATCTATGATATAACAGTATATAACTGATATGACTACATCACCTCTGATATGACCTCATTCAGAACCCCATCCAGCACATTCTGTAGCTCCAGTGCCATGGTGATGCATGTGTTCACTCAAGTGTGTTCCTTCCATCTGATTTTAACCTTTTGGTGCCAAAATTTTTCTTCTTTCCTAGGTGCTGATATAAATACTCAAGCCAGTGATAATGCCTCTGCCCTTTATGAAGCCTGTAAAAATGGACACATTCATATTGTGGAGTTTCTTTTGTCCCAAGGAGCAGATGCTAACAAAGCTAATAAGGATGGCCTGTTACCTCTGCACATTGCAGCCAAAAAAGGGATTTGCGAGTAAGTTTCATAGTTTCATCTTTTAGACAAGAATCCAAAGTCCTTATGAAAAGGAGAATGTAATGTTTCAGATCTATTTCTAGGCATTTTGAGCAAGGGAGTAACCAATTTAGAATGGGGTTTTCTGCTTGCAGAGCTTGAGCTAGAAGACACTGAAGAATGTAATTTGGGATGGGATGGGGAGAGCAGGAACATGGGGTGAAAGATTCCTTTCCCTTTATCAAGACATCACCTATTACAGCTAAATAACATCATGTTTCTTGTAAGTGGATTAAACTGAGTTTCTCAAAACATTCTTGAGATGAAATAAAAAAGCATTGGTGGGGAGTGTCAGTCCTCAGTAGCTTTTGCAGCATAGTTTGCAATCATTTTCCTGCATGAGTTCTTTGTGATTCTTCTGCACAAGCAGAAGATGTTGGATTCATCTCTGATGTGTTCAGGTTTTATTGACAATAATTCGGTTGCTGAAAGCAAGAAGTGGATAAATGAATCTCTAAGGCATTAGTGAGATTGTTGCTAGAATATGGTGTCCAGTTCCGGTATCCTCCCTTTCAGAAACCTTTCAGGAAATTGGAGAGGCTTCAGAAAAGGACAAGAATTACTCGTGGTCTGGAAAACATATTTTATTAGTGAGTGATTACATAACTCTTAATCATAATGCATAAAAAGACACGGTGGTTTCTTTCTAAAATGAAATGTGTTTAGGATAGAGCTGAGCATATTTAAACAGTGAGTAAAGTAACTCGTGGTAAAAATAATGAGAAATCAGGTAGACTTTCCAGTCCTCTGTAACAGAGGTGTTTCTAGGAAAGGGGCAAATTCTACAGTCTATGATAAAGGTTATCAATTTAGAAGATGCTGTCTAGGGATGGGATTATTGCACTGTCATGTAAATAGCATTTACCTGGCTCTTTCAAAACTTGAGACATTGCAACATGCTTCTGAGCCTGAACATCACAGCATGCACTTCTGATCCTACAGCAAGTTTTAGTTCCTGCTTTTAACCCCTCCCTGCTGGGAGGGTGAGTGGCCCACAGCTACTTTTGCAAAGCCAAGTCACATCTTGCAGTGACAGACCCCTTTTTTGTCCGTAGAGGACTCTTCTGACTACTGCAATTTCTATCAAAATATTTCTCGCAACAAGCAAATGAGAAAGCCTATCCAGCTGCAATGGCTGTTTCTGGGCAGTACAGCTATCTCTGCAGACAGCTGATAGAGTGGATCTTACATATTCCACAGTGCCTGATTTGACATCACTACATTTTGCATATCGGTTTTTATCCTAGCATTTAGATTTGCTTGGGAATGCAAATTAACCACTTTTATAGACCTGAGGATATTAATTTTTTTAGTTGGAGTAGGCCTGCTTCCTTGTGCAAACTGTGTATTCTAGAGGGCAGCTCAATGTCATTTTATGTAACAGCTTCATACACTCACAGCATGTACATGAATACCCCATACAGATTAATGCAGGCATGATTCAAAATTTTCTCCAGGGTTTGACTTACGTGTGCCAGAGACAGAATCTAGATCAAGTTGTTAATTTTCAAAGAAGTTTATCTGAAAGTAGAGTAAGTTGATCTGTATCCAACTTGTGTATAGAGTCCAGCCCAGCTCTCTGAATCTTTTCCTCCATGCAACAGTCCCACACTCTGACCTGAGAAGAAATTTACATAGAAACTCTGCAACCTGAGCCCCTCCCTATATTATGAAAACAAGGGCTTGATTCAGGTCTCATATCTGTTATTCCTGATAACCATAAATAAGACCAGAATTTAGACCAAAGTCTGAGTTCCTTAACTTGTAAAAGACTTAATACAAATTTGTGTGCACAACTGCTGCAACTAAGTTCAAGAGAAAGACAAAAGAAAGTGATATTCTCTTATAAATATTTATCTAAATGACAAAGCTTTAGCCCAACTGGCTGATCATTCTTAATTCCTTTGGTATTCAGTAAAATAACACCCTTCACGGTGACCTCTGTATTCCTGCAAATTTAGTATGTAATTCTAAAGGAATTCCACACTTCAGCTTTTTGCCAGAGCATGAAGACTCCTTACCATCAAAAGGCCAAGAATGTGGTCCCAGGGCTCAACTGTCAGCTCCTGTTGCTTGGTGTTTGTTTATTTTAAATGACACCTTGTCAATACTGACCTGAAATTCATAAGGGTCATCTCATGAGCTGTAGGAAAATTGCAAGCAATCATTTAACTCTTTCCCCCTCAGAACTGAGATGCTGATAAGGGAAAACTTTGTGAAGTGTGGGCAGATTTATTAAGTAAATAAAAGTCAGTAAACTCTTGTCACAATCCTACTAAGGATGCTCTTCTTCCTACTCCATATAATTTCTAACAAACAGAAATCACAGAAGCAGGTGTCAGGAATAAGGGGAAACTTGGCATCATTTCAAAACTGTACAGACATGGATTGTGATTTGACTTCTCTGAGCTTGGCTCCTTTCACTTGAGCTGCATTACTCCTCTAGACAGACAGGAAAGGCTGCAGAGGAAGAGGCACCATATTACTGAACCAACCCACTTTGGAGGGTGAGAAAAAGTGACAAGTTTGAGCTACACAATTAAATTGATACAAATTTGATGCTTCCTGCTTATCAGACCAAAATAAATGTGGAGTACAGGGAACTTTACTGAGCTCTAAGACACTGCAACATTTGAATGCTGAGCCTCAGCGTGGCACCCTTGTGGTGAGGTTCAGGTCCCCCTTGCAGACAGAAATGATGTGGTGCCTCTTTAACTCAGATGTGAAGAGCTGGCTGAAGCACATATGCTGGAGGGAAAGAACAAAACAGACCCTTAAATCTTCAAAACATTTGATCATGGGATGACTAATGCTGGTACTTGGCATGGTGTCCTCACAGTGCTCTGTGCCCTTTTTGTTATTAGGCTCTTACAGAACATTTGCTGATGGTGGGAAGTTGCCAACTCACCAGCACCCAAAACTCCTGCTCCCTGGCGAGTGTCACAGTGCTGGAAAACTAGTGTGACTGCTTGGAAAAAAGTGCTTGATTTCCCAAGATATTTACATATTTTAAAAAGCCTTTTTGTTTAAAAATGAGATGTAGAAGTAACTTGGAGACATCAACAGTCCATCATGTAAATAGGAACATAATCCTGTAAAGTGCTAGCATCTTCAGTTCTTATTTCAGCTCCTGGGAGCGTTGGAGGCTCAGTCTTTCACAGGATCATTTCACAGGATCACAAGATTGTAACAAACAAAGGGTTTACTGAGACTGGCACTTATATCTGGCTTAGTTAATTATGTAAATTTATGTTTGAGGGCCTAGTGTTGGGACTGGACATTGCGGTCAAGCTGAAGATATGCAGCATTTTAAAGGAGACATGCTACATGGTAGGAAACTGGGCTTTGCATGTTTGTGTGTTATCAGAGTTTTTAACTAGATAAAGGAGTCTACATGGGAGAAAAAGAGGAGGAGAAGGTGTGCTTGGTTTGCTAGCTTCCACAAGTTCCTATTTAGATATGCCTCTCTCCACTGACATTATATAGGGAGACTGGGCATCTCTGGAGACAGCAGGCAAACTCAAGCTGGATGGTCGCTATTCTGTTTCTGAAAGTACCTTAAGGTGACTTACCTGTAACTGCAGAATCAGCCTAGGGCCGTGGCTAAACCACTCAACTTTATGAACAGGAAATGAAGGTTTATCCCATGGGATTGGTCATGCAACTCCAATGACACCTATGCAGACATAAAAATGATCACAGATCTGTGACTGCGGGACTCCTGTATGTCATATATTTGAAATTCATATTACATAATGAGAGCAGCTTGATTTATGTTGTGGTGTTTAAGCCCACATCATGCTTTCCAATAGCAATCCCTCATTACTAGGGTTTAGGACTTGGCTGTACATTTTTGTCCCTTGGCTAAAACATGGAAACCAGCCTGGCAAATATTTTTATTTCTTTTTCTCCCCTTTACTAATTTTATTTTTGGCTCCCCATGATCTGGGATGGTCAGTGATAGCCTCATGGATTTGCCACAGCCAAAAGCCACACAGTGAGGACCTCCAGGATAGGGATCAATGCAGGGCAATAACTGAATTATCAAATCTGTCAGAGGAGGCCTGGAAACTAAATATGTAGTTTATGCTAGCTCAGTTGTAGAAAGGGGGTTTCACTGTAGCATATGGATAGTAGAAACCTGCTTTTTCAGTATGTCCTATTTCACTCCCCTTCTGATCTCAAGCCTCTTGTCATGGCTGTGACCCTCAAGACCTGCCAGCCCTTCATGTTAGTGCCCTTCTCTGCAGAGCAATAAAGCAATCCCAATGAAGGCGGGGAGACACAGCCTCTCTGCTGGCACCTCAGGCTGCCAGCACCTCAGGTTGCATGATGTGTGCCTCTTCCTCCAGTCCTAACCACAGCACGATGATGAAGGTGCAGGACATTTGGTAGATCCTGGCTTGTTGTCTGCCATTTGGGCTGTGGACCTAAAAGGGGTTACAACAGGGTAGGTGAATGCCAGCCTGTAGCTGCCATTACTTCATAGAAACTAGGCGATAATTCAAAAAAAAATTTGTTCCTCCATGAAAGAGGGGAGTCATACAACTCACATTTTTGGCAAGGTAGGAGGAGAGGGAGTTGTTGACATGTTTCACATTTACACTCTGGTTTCTCTCAGAGTTGTTCCTGTGCCCAAGTTAGCAGGCTCTGCCTCACAGGTACAATCGTAAAGCTATGATTTGATGTAGGGCTGTAAATCCCCTAGAGCTCACTGCTATTCACTGGCTCTTCTCCTGGCAGGATTGTGTCCATGCTGATCCCTGTGACCAGCCGTACTCGCATCAAACGTAGTGGCATCAGCCCCCTGCACTTAGCGGCCGAACGGAACAACGATGACATCTTGGAAGAGCTGATAGATGCTGGCTACGAGGTCAACAGTGCCCTCTCCAACGAACGGTCCTGCCTTTACGAGGACAGACGCACCACTCCCCTCTATTTTGCAGTTTTTAACAACAATATCTATGCCACAGAGCTCCTGCTGCAAGCTGGAGCCAACCCCAATGTTGACCTCATTAACCCATTACTCATCTCCATCCGTCATGGCTGCCTGAAGACCATGAAACTGCTCCTTGACCATGGAGCAAACATTGATGCCTATATATCAAGTCATCCCACCACATTTCCAGCTACCATCATGTTTTCAATGAAGTACCTCTCTGTGCTGAAGTATCTCCTGGATTTGGGCTGTGACGCAAGTTCCTGTTTTGAGTGTCAGTATGGAAATGGCCCCCACCCCGCCTTAAATTACAGACGGGAAAGACTTAATGATCCTCAGCTGACCACAGAGCCAACCGTAGTACAGGTAAGCACTGCAAAGTCTACTTGTAGGACTTCTGAGGACACCTACTCATGGATCTTGACAAATTTAGTGTATTTTTTCTCCTAACTTTCTTGTGAGAGAAGTTGCCACTATCCCTACTTTGTTTATAGAAAAAAAGGCTTAATAAATATCTGTGAATGTTCCAAGTTCAAAGTCAATGACAGTGGGAAGGTAGGCAACAGCCACTGTAGCCGCAGCTTGAATTTACAGTGAATTATAGCCATCTTGACAGCCTTACAGTTCTACAATGTTCTTTTCCTCTGGACCTGAGGTGCCAGGAGTGAGGCATGTTTTCCTGGCAGATGTATGGGTGGTAACATACAGATTGTAGAAACCTCCTTTTTTATATGCTCTGTAAGTTTTGTTTTGTCTGATATAAAATTTTATCTACAGGTTACATTACAATTGTCTAGCACTTCCCTTTATGAGGGTGAACTAGTGAATGTAAATAGTTGCAATTTCTAAGCAAAAGCTATGTAAAATTTTATCTGTGCCTAGAGAGAGAGTAGTGGGGAACAAATGCATACAGAAAAAAAGCAATTCCTTCCCTTTAATATTGTTTTAAAATTCCTTTTATTGCTAGGATTTTGGTTAATGTAAGTAAGGCATGTGAGGTGTGGCTTCATGATATATAGTTATGCTATGGTTTGTATTCTGAAATACAGAGGATCTTAGGAAACTATAGCCTTCTCCACCCAAAGGATGTGCATTTTCTATTTTCTTGCTTAAGATTATGTAAGGATAATAAATCTGAATGATTAGCCTTCATAAAGACTATGAGCTACTGTGAATGGATTTGGAAAATGTATAACTATAAATCATTACCAATGCTACTGAGCTAACATGTCGTGGAGAAAGTGAATGCAGAAAAATGGTTGCTGCCTCCCTCTGCATTTCCAGAATTACTGTCAAACCTGTGAAGGTGGGCAGAGCAGTATCATACTGCTGTAAGAGGGCATTCAGTTTTCTGCCAAGAATGCAGGTTCAGAGCCACTCTGACCCTCAGTCAGTCCCATTGCCTTTAGTTGCAGGTTTGCTTCATTTTGTTGTGTTTATTTTCCAGCAATGTGTTTTGAAACATGCTTATTCCACAAAAAAGTTTTTGTAGACTGAGCTTGTGAATAGGGAAGAGAGAAAAAGGTGGGCAAGGTCTCTGGGAGAGACAAAAGAGCAAGTATGATCCAGTGTTTTATTGCCCTACATGTGTCTTCATTTAAACTCTGATAAAGCAGTTGCTGCATGGAGGTGGGAGTGCAGATTCCCAGTTGGCACATCCTGTGGGTAACTGAGTGGCCATGGTATATGCACTGGAGGATGACAACCAGATTTACTAACTGAACTTCCTATAAGCAGTTTGGGTAGGAAACTGTGGGTTGTCCACTGCAATCCTTCTGACATTACTGTATCTAGTTGTTCTGGGAAACACTACACAGTAATGTTCAGTGAAAAATAAGAGGCAGAATGCTAATAAACACCTCTGTGAATGCTCTCACCCTGAGTAAAATAGCCTTATTTTCTGCAGCTTTATTCTTTACTAGGTGAGCTAATATAATTTTGTATCTGAATAAGAGTATCCATATAACAGTTTAAAGCATTTTGAGGTAGGACTCATGCATGTATAATCAAATTAGATCTAGTTACAGAAGCTTAGGCTGAAAGAGGTTTAAGCTGCATGTTCTTTGCCACTTGGTGTGGGCTTGGAGGCTGTTTGCAGACAGTCTCAGTGACTAAGCTGATGGATAGTGCTTAGGCCACCATCATTCAACTGGATTCAGCCATGTGCCTGAGTTCTTACACAGCATGATTTAATGCAAGTTAAACTTTCTGACTGTTCATATGCAGATACGTCCACAGATATCTTCAACACATGCAGAACCCTAAAAGAGACAGATGAAGATGACTGGTATAATATACATATTTAGATTAAAGTGGGAAGAAAAGTCACTACCTTTTTGAAATGAGGCTGCTTAAAGTCAGGTCCTTAAGTCTATTCTTGAGTATCTCCATAAGCAGCCCTCCATGCAATGGCTCGGAGTACTCTGCAGCTCACACTGGGGGCAATAGAAAATTTTCCTGATCCAGGACTGAGTAGGGAAGATGCCTCCCTATTAGGCCCAGGGTAGTTCTCCCATACGTGAGTGAAAACTGCATGGGATTCATCTGTGATAAGGTTCCTGCAGACTTCTTTCTAGTAAGGTGTTTGGTCCCCAAAAGCTGCAGACACCTGTGAGTTCACAAGAAGCAGGAGTTGCTATGCTCTGCTGAATCTCCCTCTTTCCTTAAGCCTCCTTTGTGCACAGTTGTCCCATAGAGACCCTCCGAGAAGGGAAAAGGACCCACCATGCTTGGTCACAGTGCCCCAGCCTGCATGGATCTTTCAACAGCCCCTCACTGACTTGGGGCAAACTTCCTCTGCCCTACTTCTGTAGAAGTAGGGCCTTTGGACTTGTAAACAATTCAGCATCCTTCCATGCTCCAGAGCTAAGACCTCACCATGGATTTGTGTCATCCTGGGATTGTAAAGTGGAGGCTCTACCCTCAGCTGGAAAAAAACAAGCTTTAGTTGAAGTTTTCTGAAGAGAAACTGGTGATTTATCCTCACAGCTGGTAGAAGGGTGGTACCATCCAAGCTGTCAGGGCCTTTGCTATTGTTGCTGTTTCCACAAGTGCATTCATGTCCCACTGACTGTAGTCAATCTGTTTTCCCCTGAAGTTTTGTGAAATGGTGTCTACTCCAGAGATAAGTCGCTGGGCTGGGCCGATCATTGATGTTCTCCTGGATTATGTGGGTAATGTGCAGCTCTGTTCCCGGCTCAAGGAGCATATTGACAGCTATGAGGACTGGGCCGTCATTAAAGAAAAAGCAGGTATGGTCAGCCAGGAGAGAATTTGGCACAACTAGTCCCACCGTTAGATTCAAAACTTCAGTCACCATCTCTTCTAAGTATTCATCCCATAACATTGAATAGATTGCCCTGCTGTGATTGAATTACACTTTGAATCAGGTATGAGTCACTATAAATTTCTGGGGTGTCACTGACTGTGATGTGAAATGTACACCAGCCATGGATGTGACCCACTGGGAATGAGGATTGCAGTGCAGAAGGGCCCATTTGGCTGTGCCTGAGGTGGAGTCAGGTCAGGACAGGTGGGCAGCATGACCATCCCCACAACAGCCTAGCAGGCACCAGTGGCCTTTAAAGCCTTTATTTATATTCTGCTCTCCTAAATATCCTTTTCCTCAGGATACAAAGCCTTTCAAGGATATTATCAGACCTAGTTCTCTGGCAACAAGCTAAATTTGGTACCTACTGCATTTATTTTAAGTGGGAAGGCTGAATACTTTGAAGTGGCTTACACAGATCCTCCTAGAAAGCCCATTGCTAAGGCTGAGGGGTACAGCACCCCATTCTCCAACCACACTTCATTCCCTGTGTCATGCCCCAGAACAGATGACCTTCCACCAGTCTCAGTCACCTTATCCTTTCATTACAGAAACTCCCACCCTTTCTTTCATTGCTTTTTTCTCCCATTTTCCTCTTGACACTGTGTTGGCCAAGCTGAGCTGTCCCTCTCAAGTTAAAGCCTATTCTGACCATTTTTCTGACCTTCCTGTCTTTCAGAACCTCCACGACCTCTTTCGCATCTGTGCCGCATCAAGGTACGAAGTCTGGTTGGAAGGAACCGCATCAAACTTCTTGACACCTTGCCTCTCCCAGACAGACTGATCCGATACTTACAGCACGATTATACACAGTGACCCAGGCACACTGGACATGCAGTGGCTTCCCGGTTGGCACTCAGCATCACCACCATCGTGAGGGCCCACAGCAGGGAGGACTTGCTGCTGGCTTGGTCAAGAACCCTCCAATGACTAACCTAAGAGAAATATGCTTTTGAAGCATGAGTGAGAAGAAAATGGATGAGACGGAGAGCTAAACCTAGGACTGTTGTTAGGTTTTTCAGGAGAAAACATGTATGATTCACCTCAGAGCTTGATCTGCAAAGAATAAGAAATGAAAGCCCACACTGACAAACGAGTAGTACTGAAGCAAGTATTGGTGGGGAATGCAAATCCTGGGTTTCTGGTGAAGTTTAACATCCTTGCTCTGATCACAATTCAGAAATTATCGAGAGTCAACATATTTGGGAAAACAATCACATTTCCTTCACTGATTGAGATTTTTATTGTGGTTTCTATTCTATGGTTTGGATTTCTCTTAAGTGTGCTGGTTGCTAATTCTGTTACTTTTACACCACCTTGCTAACACCGTTACTTTATTTTTTGTACCTTTCTAATTGAGTAGAATACTTGATTTCTGAACATTCAAATCCCAGAACTCTTCAACAGACTATCATTCAGAAATGCTAAATCCTTTGAAAGTCAGGGAAAGGTTTATTTAAGGAGAGTGTAAGAATTGTATTTGCGCATAGTGAATGCAGTTCACTCTGTATCACATTTGCAATAGGAAATAATTCTGCTTGAAAGAATTTCCTAGACTGGGGATTTGAAAGCAACTCTGAGCTCTTTTTTATTTTTTTAAATTTCTTTTATTTTTTGTTTAAATTGGAAGTAGCTGCACTGTAAACAGTAAGTTTATATTATCATGAATCTGGTTTCAGAACACAACAAATCACTAGAGGACTAGGAACAGAGAGTGATGTGAAGGAGAGAAGCAACATTGCTAAACCAATTTAATCTGTTCCTTCACTAGAAGATATTATCTCTACAAACCCCAGCCTCTCCTACCTCCTCGGGCCTCTGTTCAATGGAAGAGAAAGAAATTATTTCCAAATTATGAGTCAGACTTCAAAATTTATGAAAATGAATACCCAGAATTAGGCTTCCAAACCCTTATTCAAGGTGCCTAAACAATGTTAAGTTGCTTGCACCAGGTGTAGTTCCACTTAAAGCAGGAGGATCACATTTAGTGTCAGATACTACTGAGGCAGACTGAAAACCTTAGGATTGAGCCCTAAATTTTCTGACTTTGGAAGTCTGAATTATCTATTCGCTCCCTTTGACACTAATAAAAGTTATTATCTGAGCTTCTTTGAAAATTAGGTCACCCATTTACAGCTCAGATCCACAACTGATTTATGGCAGCCTAACAAGTTACCATCTATCTGCTGAACCACTATAATTGTCCATGAAATTCTTTTATTGAAGTTTTTAACAAGTCACATTCCCTCACAGCTGGGGAGCCCAAGGAGCCTATGAGCAGTTTTGGCGGTGACTACAGCTCAGCTGACAGGTGTGACTTGCTGAACTGCTTTGATGAGTGCTTCATTCCTGACTAGGCAGGTAAAAAAGTATGAAAGAATCTACATTTAGAATGACATCTATGCAGATCTTATGCTAGAAGCACACTCATTCTTACCTTAGGTGACAAAGGAACTGTGCACCGTGGTCTGCTTGGAGTCCCCACCAGAGGCATGGCAGGTCTGGGTATGTTTGTTGGTTTGCATACCATACATAGAATCAGATAGAAACCTAAGTAGGGAAAATGTATTGCACTGAGTTTTATTTGTGTGGAGTTTTATACCCTAACACGGGACTAAAGTGTGTTGCATGCATACAAGTCTGTCTGGGCACACAAATTCAGATTCTGTGATAACTTTGTTTGAAATGTGTTCATTTAGTGATCTATTTGCAAAGCTTTGGAAAGTTATGTGAAATTCCTCCACTGGTGAAATTTCATCCAGTGACTTCCTTTACTGCCAGTTTAGGATATACCCCCTTGTTTCCTGCAGTGTGAACAGGGAATTGCTTCAGGTTAGAAAAATATTGAGTGGACAGAAAGGGATGGGAAACAGAAAATCTCTAGACCAGTTTTGCCAGTGAAGGCTGTATATTGGAAACCACTACCTTGAGAGACAGAAAATCACCTGTGGAGTTCATGCATCTCTCATTTTCCGAGCCTGAACAGCAAAGGTTTGGGTCTTAATCACACTGATATGTCAGAACAAAAGTCCTTGAAATTAAGTAAATGTAACAAAGAGGGTGATGGTACAGACACAGCTTGCTGGAGACCACTTCAGTGTTTGTTTGGTGTGCAGAGACAACCCTGGAGACTCTGGCTGATAGAAGGATTCACATTCACCAACTGTATGTATAACCACAGAAGTGGGATTTCATAAGCTATCCAAACCCAGTGATTTCCCCTGAGCCAACACTGTTGTGTCCACAAAAGTCTAGCAAGTTGCAATTTCTTTTTATGTCCTTGGAGAAGTTGAAACTATATTTGAATGGGACAAATACGGAAATCCCATTTCTTCTTTCAACCAAGAGACCTTCATTTCTGTTGGGAGACCCAGGTCCTGGTTTGTTGTCAACCTGCTGTCCTGAGCAGGAGTCACTGAGCTGGAGAGCACTGGTTTGATGGGAACGTATCACAACTGTGGGAAGGATAAGTGCACAGTGTGCACAGAAACTGAGATGAGAAGAGTCTATCTATTAGAAGGGGAATCTGGTAATTACAATGTTATCAATTCCTTTCTGCTTGATGATTACACCAAATCTTCACACATTCAGTTTACATTTATTTGCACTGAAAGGGAGCCCACTACCTCTCCACTCCAGTCATTGACATACTATTATGTGCACAATACTCAATCTGCACAAAATCAATGTGCCTTTAATGCATCTATCTGCAAGTTACTGTGAAAAGAAAAATAATCCAAAACCCAACCAATCAGGCTTTGTAAACAGATCAGTAGTTCTAATGCAAGTTAAGTGGCCTATTCTTACTGAGTGTGATAGACAGACTCCTTCAGAGACAATGACTTTGTTCTAGGAATATTTCATGATCAGGTTACTGTACTTTTTTACTGCAAAATGTGCAATTCACTTGATGTTCTTGTGCACTTTTTTGATTTTTTTTTATTTCATTTTGTATGAAAGCTTTTTCATTTACCTCTCCCTTCCCATTATTTATAAAAGCTATTGTGGTTTTAAAAAATTTAAATTTGCATTGCTCTAGTAAATAGCAGCTCTCAAATGTTATGTTTCCATCTTTCAAACAAAGTATGAATAAACAATTAGATTCTGAAGGGCTATTAGCTGTCCTGAATAACACTGACCAGCCAAACACAAAAATATCCAGGAAAATTCTAAATCAATCCAAACTTGAACAATTAATAATTCTGATGTTAATCTCAGGGATGAGAGAAGCAATATGTTAAGTATATACAACAGAGTTGCTATTCTTTGCAAATCTTTTGGAAAGTCTCACACATCCCCATTCAGTGATGTTGAATATACTTAGCATATTGTCTTGTGTTCGTTTGTGTTTTACTTCACTGCTGCTCCAGTTCAAAGCCCCAGCAAGGGCCACTGCCTGCCCTGGGCTGGGGAGAATGTTCCATGTCACAAAAGATTTTTAAAAGTAACATTGGCTTAAATCTGAGAGTAAGAGCATAAATATTTGAGTCAGAGATTATTTAGAATGGTCTGGTTCAATCCTTCATCATAACTTTAAAAATCCACTATTCTACTACATGGAAACTGTGCAGCAATACGCATTCAAATAAGAAAGAGTTTAAAAGAAGAAAAGGAAAACAAAGAATTTAATATTCAAAAGATAGAAACTTGACTTTAACACTCTTCTTTCTCTGGATTTCTTCAGAAATAAAATTTATACAAACGCTGTCCACTTTGCTAAGAATTTTAGTTTTGATAGAAATCTACAGTCTGGTGTGATACACAGCACCTTGAAATTTCCCTTGTGAACTCATGCAGGAACACTTGTGAATGGCAATCTCTGCAACACCTCTAGTTCGTTCCATGACCTTCTCTGTTCACCCAGATGAAAATCCAGAGGCTGCTCTGCACTGATAGCATCGAGACAGAATTCAGCATCTGGCTTCATTTGGATTACAACAGTGACACAGAGCTATTGATGTGAGAAAGGACTCCTATTTCCATGTAAAAAAATTCCTTGCCTACAGCTCTGTAAATTAAAAGCCATCATTCCTCCATTAACTTCAGTGGGGGTATTGCCTCAGGTTTCTGTTAGCCTTCTTGTGGAGAGGGACAGTTTCCTTACGGATTTTTTTCAAAAAAGCAAAAGACATCTAAGTATGTTCCTGTCTGTACTTCTGGATCAAGAGCTAATCTGATGTCTTTAACCCCTAGATCAGCTCTTTATCACCTCACACCTTGCATGTAGTTGCAGGTATGTGCTACCAAAGACAGTTCCTTTCTCTCTCCTATAACAATACTCTATTCAGGATTGATAATTATATACTAAGTGCTGGTAGCAGGGAAAAAGCAATGAAAGCCATCTCCAGTTCTACTTTTGGGCTGCTCTACTAACACATTGCAGACAGTTTCCATAAAAGTGAACATTGGTGGTATATATGAAGCTTGGGGGAAGAATTAAATACTTTTACCTCAGAATAGTTCATATTCTAAAGAAAGTTGCAACCTGGTTGTATAAGAACGAGGCCCATCAGAAGATCCAAAGTAACATTCTACAGTTGCTTCAGATGATTCTTTCATGACTGCAATGTTCTTGAACAAAGTGTATTGCCTGTTTTTCCCCTTATAGAGACACCAGGAGTCATAGAGAGCTACACTACTTGGAGACCAAACCGACCAATGTCACTTTTCACTGAATCTGGGAGAAGTTCCCATTATCTTCAGTAACAGTACAGGTGCCCATTCTCTGGACCTTTTTTACCCCAAAATATACTTCTCTTGACTTCAGTGATATACTCCAGTGTAGCTGAATAGAAATGTACACTTGCAATATTAAACCTCTCAGATCTCATGTTCTATGTCTTAGTACCACTTTCTCCATGGGCTTAAGAGAAACTTAACTTTAAAACATTTCCTATTGAACTCTTGAATGGCAATTTGTTGAAATAATTAGGAAAATACTAAGCAAAACATTTACAGCCAGGTCTTGTGATAGCATGTTAAAAACAGGCACAATAAAAGATGCCTGTGAGCCAGAAATCAAGGCAGGCTGTTCTTTACACTTTTCTTCCTTCTGTCATACTTTATGGTTTTGTATTAAACTAACACAGTTCTTCATTTGTTCTGTTGGCTCAGAGCAATTCCTGATGTGGAAATACATCCTGCTTCTATTTGCACCAGCTTAATGCTAGCTAATTTCCCAGCATCAGAAGAATACTTTTGATTTATATCAGTCTGAATAGGCAGAGATTTCAGCCCTCACATCTCCTTACCAGTTGCAAATCAAACCTGTGTCTACCCAGTGGGGCAAAACTACCCAGACTGCATTTGCAGAATCACCAAAATAAAATTACCTCCTTTCTTTCCTTTTTTAATTCTTTCAATATTTACATACAACAAGAGCTTAAATCATTCACAAGTGTGGTTTCTACATTAAATACTGTCCTTCCAGTCTCTTGCATACAAAACGAAGTGACCCAAATATCTTGACTTCTCTGGAATTGTTTTAAAGTACAAAAACTTTTTGAATGGGTTTAATTCATTTCATTTCACTGCTGCTGCCACAGGGCAGCCCCAGAAAGATGTTCCCACATGGAAGAGGTCTCCTAGGTGTTACAAGTGCGGCTATGAATGGTCCGCAGCCCCACTCGCTGCAGCTCAGACAATGCCCATCGATGAAAGAGCCCTGGTTTGCCTCATGCTCCATGCCACTGGCTTCGGAACGTTTATTCCCGATTTACACCCATGAAAGGAGAGTGGAGCCCAAGCAGCCTCCCAACAGTTACTAATTCCCTCCAGCCCACTCACAAGGAAGAGGGTGTGACGCCCAGCCTCCTTCCCCTGCCGTTCCACACTGCCAGCAGCTCACACCTGGTAGCTGACCAGGCGTTTCAATTCACCCTCAGGAGCTGTCGTGTTCAGCAAGACCCCGACACCTGCCGTGCTAAAGATAGCCAAAAACATTGAAGATGGGTGGGGGGATGGTGGGCTTGGTCGGGATGGGTTTCAGAACGGTGGGCCTGTAGAGTTTTTGCTCCGTGCCATCAGCTTCCTTGCAGAAGTGTGGCACCTCCGCTGGCAGCGTGGCCGCACTCTTCCTCCATAGCCCCAGTCCCGGGAAGGGCGATGGGGGCAGCACGCTCGGGGGCTGGTACACCCCTGTCCCGGGGCAAGAGAAGGGGCAGCAGGTCCAGGCACCCACTCGGCCGGAGGGGACCCCGGCAGGGTCCTTCTCCCCGGCATGTGGCACAGGGTCAGAGGGGCTCTCTGCGCCAGCAGCGTCTGGGCTCCGTTTGCTTTTCTTCCCCTCGTAGGGGAGAGGGTCTCTCGGGGCTGGAAGCCCCTCGGGACTGGCAGGAAAGGCCCTGGCCGTCAGACTCTGGGGTGGCCGTGGCTCTTCCCAGAAGGAGGCAGGGAGCTGTCGCTTCCTCATGGGTACCTGGTCTGGCCGGGCAGCCTCGGGTTTTTGCTCCTGCAAAACCCGTTCCCCGGTGAGGGTCTCCTCTGCCTCGGCTGTGTGCATCACCTTCTCGGCAGCAGCCCCACCATGGGGGCTGGGATCAGGCGCCTCGGGCGGGGGGCCGCGACCCCGGTCCTCTGCCCCCTTGCGCCAGCCGCACTCGGGGGCTTTGCTGGGGTGACACCGTGGGATCCGTGAGTACTTCTGAGAAAAACGCTTGAGCTGCTTCTGCAAGTATTTTCTGTGGTCAACTGACCGGCGACAAGGAGCCGATTTATCCAGAGCCGCTTTGATGTCGCTGGAGGCCAGGTTGACGAAGTTCAGTAGGGTTTTTACCTCACTGTCCGATGCCATCTCACTGGATGCACCGTGCTGATTTTCCCATAAAAAGTTTATAATCCTCCTTCGGACAAACCTTGGCAAACCTGCAAAACATGACGGCCAGATTTAACAACGAGAAGCTTTGGTTCAAACAGCATCAAGCAAATGGAGGGAGGGTGGGTGGACATGTCAAACTTCTCAGCCAAACAAACACGTTGTCCGTCAGTTCGCCTCCGTGCAGGCAAACTGCTGTCGGAGCGGACGCGCCCCCGCAGCCCACCGCCCCACACCACTGCCCCAGCACACACCGGCACGGGCACTGGCTCATGAACGCCAGCCAGCTCGGTACCTAATCTTGTTAGATAGCACTTAGGTGGGCAGAAGCCGGGGTGGCCTCCCTGTGAGCAAGCACGGACACTCACCCGGCGCGCTGCGGCAGCTTTTCTCACCGGTGCTGGCGGCCGCGTCGCTGCAGAGAGGAGCCCCTTCCCCGCTAATCTCGTTAGGCAGGTTACACACCGCCAACCTCGGCGGAGGCAGCCAGGGCCCGCCAGTGTTTGGATGCAGTTTAGCAAGCACTTGAGCAAGCTGAATGAATATCGACTCCGGCGAGTTCGGGGCTCTCCCAGGCCAATCAGAAGCCACTTTGCCAAATACAAAGCATCCCAATCAGGCATCAGCCTCCCCTCCTTGCATTCTTTGCCATCACAAATTGTCTCCATGGGGACAGTCGCAGAAAGACAGCTAATAAATACAATCATTTCCCCACGATTTCTTACCATTCTTCCTATCCTCTTCGCTCCTACAGAAGCCTTTCTTTTAAAACCAATATTCTGAAGTGAAAAAGCTGAGGATGAGTTAGGAAAGTTTAGACACCCTTTTCCCTGCACTCCCCAAAGCTCTCTGGGGGCTGATACTAACCACGCTTCATTGGCACAGGACAATGTAATACGGGGCACTGGACTAGCCTACTTTTAACCGTTCCCCATCAGAGCCTTTTTTTTTTTTAAGGGGAGGATGATGTCAGAAAAAGGTAGGAAAGGAACAAATCTCTAAAGAGATGTGCAGATATCCATGGAAAGGGAGCTTGAGCGCTCAAGAATCTTGTCTTTATGTTTGCCCCCTCAATTGAGTTACACAAAAGCTGAATTACCCATTCAAACTACCCGAACAAAAGGATGGAGTTGGATAGTACTCTTGCATCTGTAGTCAAACAGTTAGAGACTTAAATCGAGTCGTCATGATGGAGAAAGAGTTAGACAAAGCCCATAGAATTGCCATCAGCAAACATTTTCCTGTGTCATATTAGTGGGTCTCCATGACTCCCCCTGGCCTGGGGACAATAGCACAAGTTTGCACACTCGACTACTGTCACCCTGCCAACGCTGGCAAGGAGCAGAAACAGGACAATCCTTTAAGGGGAAAGCATGCCCGCTGCAGGGAAGGTAAGAAGAGAGGGAAGAAAAGGCGTGTGAAATGCTAATTGAGCTGCTTCCTTTACTGATCCAGAGTTATGCGAACCCTCTGCCTTCTCGAAGGCTTATCCCTAAGGGGTGGCAATTACTTAATAGCACAGTAAAACTTAGAGCTGGAGGAAAAGGAGAGCAGAAGAGCTGCCCTTGGTGTGCACCAGACACACTGATGACACAGAGCTGGCTGCAGTCTACATGCCAGCCAGGACCTGCTGCCTCCCACAGCTGGAGCAGCATTGCTCCTGCACTCCAGTCCACAGCACCCTGGGGATGGGAAGACTGGAAAGGGGCACAGGACCTGTGCACCCAGTGTCAGGGAGATGCTGCCAGCTCTGAACCAAACACACACACCCTGGGGAAAGCAGGGACTGAAGTCAAAGCCATTCTGCAAGTAAAATCTACCTTACTGATGTGATGCATCAAAGGCCTGTGCATTGAGGGTTGAAAACAGCTACATTTTACAACTATTTGACTGACAGTTATTTTACTTTATTTCTACTGATCCAATTTTCATCAGAGGAAATCAAGATCCAGACTGTGCCAACACAAAACTCTGGGCAGAGGCCTCTGGGATGATTCTTCACCATGCCTGCACTGGTGCACTCAGCGCTGCCATCCCTATTCACATCATTTCTCCCAGTCTGGCCTGAGCCATGTGTGATGGAACCCAGACTCAGACGTTTTGGGTCTAGAAAGACCCTGGCGTCAGCACATTCTGCAACAGAATGTGCTACAGAGTCATTGGCACCACAGGGGGCTGTAACATGGTGGCTGATTTGCTACTTGCAGATGTCACTCTCTCCTCCAAGTTTCTGTTTCAGAAGCAGTTCATTCCCTAGGAAACCTGGAGTAGCAAGCCCTGCCTGCACCCTCTGTAATCTACTCATTACAGCATTCAAACCTCTGTTCACTTTTTGGATCATTTGCAGGGGGTGATTTCCAGTCACCTACTTGAGCATCTATTTCAGGGTTTGCTAGCTGGAGCCTGGCCCCTTTGTGGCCCAACACAGACACTTCTGTGCAGCTGAGGCTGCAGCAAGAGGTTATTTCCAGCTCATTGGAAGAGATGTACACCAGGGGATCATGTCTCTGTTTGCAGGAACAAACTCCCTCCTGGGCTTGAGCTTCCAAACCCAGCCTAGACATCACATTGTAGAGTGCAGTATCCCAAAAGAGCTAGTTGATTTCCCAAGGGGCTAAGAGGAAGAGACAGTAAGATATGTGACAAGTGCCTTGGAGTCAAGGATGGCCTCAGCATGTTAATGAACTGTGTCCCCAGAGGCCTGGGAAACTCATGCCATGTATTATGAGACCTACATCCAGTCATAGTGTCTCAAGCCCCCAGGGCTGTGCTCTGAGACTGATGGCTAAGGGGTCACTTAGACTGAGGAGGGTGGATATGGCTTGCCTGCTTACTCCAACACACCCTCTGCAGAAGCCCATTCCAAGCTCACAGACTACAGCCATACCCATCCTCTCTCAGAAAGATGCTTATGCAGCATGTGACTCCTTGAGCACCACATCGCAGGGGTGAAGGGGCTCCCCATGCCTTGCTACGCTCAGTGCTCTGGCATCCCATTCTCCTGCAGCTGGATAACAGTGGGGTGCCAGAGGAGAATGAACCAGCAAGCAGGATTTAAAAACCAGAGCAATCCACCCTTTCAAGGTCAGACTCAGGTTGAGCTGCACAGGGAGGCCACCGGAGCCCTTTTGTTCCTCGCTGCTCTCACCATGTTCATCCCAATGTACATGTGAAAGGAACAATTAACAATAGGGCACTCCTCTATGAGGATCCAATGCACTTTGAAGTGTCCACCAACCAAAGGCTCAAGAATGATACATCATTTTCCACTGTGAACGTGTCAAACTAGTACAGCAATTGAAAAAATGTCTCCACATGCCTTCCCAGCATGCAGACAGGGACCAGCTGGAGGGCCACTTCATATCCGACATGTCACCCCCTGACAGCTGTCTTCTTGGGAATTTTCGGTATGTAAAGTTTTCTATCTCCTTTTTTAAAGTAAAGCACAAGAATAAATCCATTCACTTGAAAATTGCAGTCAGGCCTCTCCTAAAATGAGGTATTTCCTTTGAAACTGAATGAAGAAGAAAAGATTTTCTTGCACAAAAATACCTGCAAAGTATTTTTACAGTGTCATTCATTATAAGTGATGTCAATATTTAGTCACTTCTACACCAAAATCTCCCACAAATTTTTTCCAGGCTGAGTGTTCCATTTAGCAAAGGTATTCCAGCATCAGGCTGTCCTGCACCATGTGAGCAGATGCACTAACCACAACGCACACCATTAACTGGGGCAAGGATACCTCTCCCTTAAGTGCCACAAGCATTTCAAATAACAGGAACATCCAAATCATCTTGATAAAGCAAAAGCAGCTAGCTGAACAGCTGAGCAGTACAAAAATGTCAGAAGTCACTGTTCTGACACTAGTTAACTCAAAATTCTTTTCCTTTCCACTCAAGCAAAGCTTTTTCTCCATCCTAGCCTGAGCAACAGGTTTTGTCACAGGGTTCACCCCACTGTCAAGAACTCTGTGTTCACATAGTACACTTTCTGGGAATGCCTGGAGGGAATCAGCTCTTGATGACTCTATCTGTTCGTCTGAGGTACACACCTGTATGGTAAGCACCATTATCCTCATCTCTTCCCCATGGGTGTTAAAACTAGACAATATCCATTAATTACAAATGAAAAGTCACAAAATAGATCAGATTTTTGTTTGAAAAAATAAGGCTTCTTAATAATGGTCAAAATATTTTCTTTAGAAACTCCATAGATGTTCTGCTTGCTTGTATTGAGAGTGGAGAGAGGAGAGGAGGAGAGGAATTTTTTTTCCACTATTTTGTGGAATTTTTAAACTATTTTCCCCCATTTGTGTTACAGTCCTGTGACTCCTTGTTAAGCCTAATGGATGTGCACTTTGAAGCAAAGAGAAAACAGAGCTCCAACTGTTTTGAAAAGTAAGACAATAATCTGGGAAATTCCCAGATGGGCCACCTGTGAGTTGTTCCTTTTCTTTGTCCACTACAGGCAGTTAAAAGTTATTACAGTTGCACAATATTTCTTCACTCACCTGCTGCTTCCTAAGTCTCTGCTTTGCCTCCACACTTGAAAAAGAGAGCCAACTGCCTGAGGAGAGGTGATGATAGTTCATGGTGAAACCAGAAGTATTGGCCTGGAGTGGAGTAGTATTGGGATGGAGGAAGACCACTAATGCTCTTAATCAAGGATCCTGATTTTAGATTTCATGTTAACAGTGACTGAAGTGGAAAGCTGTTAATGATGACATAACAATGGAAGATGTTGTTTAACATCATATTGGAAGAACTGAGTGAGCTTAGAAGTAAATGCAATGGGAGAGGAAAGGATTGCAGCAACTCTGAGTCATGCACCTCAGGAACTGATAGCAGGAATTTCTCTCATGAGGAAAAATGCCACTGCCTGGAAAGGAGAAGGAAAAACAGCTCATACGATGAAAATAAATCTCCCTCTATCTAGTCTGACCTTTAAAGTGATGGGGCAGGACAAGCGCTGAGGGAGAGGGGTAGTGTGGTACTGATTACATTCAGGCCTCCAAAGAGGTTGTTCTCTAGTTTTAGAGCCTGGCCCCAGCCTGGGATGTGAGTCTGCCCATCTCAGGACCTGTGGGTTCATATGAAAGGGATATCTGACAGCATGTGCATAGGGGTGCAGCCAAAGCCCTTGGCATCCCTTCCTGCACCTCAGCACAGAGGCACTGCAGACAGCAGCAAGGATGTCTTGAGGCACTGACCCTCATGCAGACTAGTCCTGCCCCAGAGCTCAGGGAAGGAGAATATGAATATTCTAAGTTCATAGAAGGGCGAATATGGGATTTCTCCACAGATTCGTGTTGTCCAGTTGTTCCCTTTTCTCTCCCTCTTCATCTTCTTGTTGAAATTAACACCTCAGCTCTCAGGAGAAGAGCAACCTGGCTGTGCCAACAGATAAAACTTTGACTCTTCCCCCCACTCTTTTTTTTTCCCCTTCTTGACAGTCTGCTTTGACCTGAGTGACATCCTTTCTTTGCTTTCAATCCCTGATTTTCTGCACTTGGGGACAGACTTTGAGCAGGCACGAAGTGCTGAGGCCATGCAGAGATGGTGAGGGGGGTGCAGCTATCCCACAGCCTGCCATTCAGGCAGATGGTGGAGGGGGCCGATATGAATAGCTCCTGTCAGTCTCACAGAGCGAACTTTACAATTGTGCTACGTGTTGGACTGCACGTGACTAATGCCATTCTTATGCAGGCTGCAGGCAGGACACAGCTGTTTCTTTAAGCAGAATTTTGTTTTTTGGAGTAGGAAAAAAAAAGCACCCATGACAATATTGTATTCACATATCCAATATTATACTCCATAACTAGGCATGATCAAAGCTCACCCTGCCTTTCACTGCTTGTCTTTCTGGTAAATAAGATAGTGTTTAAAAAAGAGTATGGCCTTGGTTTGGTCCCTCTGGAGGTTTAAATGTTACCTCCCCACATGGCAGGTATGTACTGAGAAGAAGCAGCAGGGCCAAATACAGGTTTTTTATCTATATAATTGTAGAGTAATTAAGAATTTCAAGATCAATGATGAACTCTGTGCCAAACATTACATGGAGTTTCTGTTGATGAGAAACAGTACTGCAAAAAGGATTAGAAAAACTCAGACATTAATATAAACTTGTGGAAAGGTGAACACTTTCTGTTAAAAGCTGCAAAATAAGAAATGCACAATGGGCCCTGGAGAGAGGATGAGTCTGGATCTTGAGCTTATGGTACAGAAAAGCCATGTGAGACCAGAACAGTAATGCTCCTCCTGACTACATTTTGGCCAGGCTCAGAGTTCTCTGCATTACTCTCTTGGATGAAGTTTCTCTTCAACATCTATGTTTCTGCACTGAAATCAGTGCCGGGTGCAGCCATAAACACACCCCTGACACTCCTGCACTTGCATTTCCTTACCGTGGGGCATGCCCTTGTCCCACAGCACAGCTAAGGCTGCACGTGTAGTCAGGCAGCCCCTGACATTGGGACAAGGTGCAGACAGCCCCAGGCAGTGCTGCCTGAGCTGCCCCACGGCGTCTGGCCATGAGGCAGGCAGCTCTCTACCTAGCCAGGCGCAGTGTGTGGTTATATCCCTAACATCTCCTTCCAACTGCCTCCCTTGTTTTATTTCCAGACACAACGTCTGCCCACCAGCACTGGTGAATCACCCCCTAGAGCTACACTATCTTTTATCTTACCTCATAACTATTCATAATTTGGGGAGTTCAGCCACCTTTGCTGTAGGCAGCAGTCACTCAAAGAAGTAGAATCAGGGTTGTACAAAGTTCAGTGTCATCCCTCCATCCCAGTTTTGGAAATGTACTTCTTTAAAGTTGTCCTTATGCTTCAAAGGAGTGTGGAAAGGTGATGAGAGCTGTAGCTGCTGCTGAGGGTCACCCTAGAAGGGTCAGTGGGAGATGAGTGCTGGGAAATGCAAACAGCATACTGCACTTCATGAGCAACCTGGTCACAAGGAGCTCTGCAGGGCCTGCTTTTCTGCAAGGTGGGTAGATGGAGGAACTTCCACATGACAGGCAATGATTATCACAGACCTGGAGAACCAGGTGCTTCTCTGCAGTGCTGGCTGCTGCCGTCCTAACTACCCTGATGGTGCCCAAATGTGTGCCCTTGTGCTGAACACCCTGAGGCTCAGTGTGTATGCCAGAGTTTGCCTCTCAGCGTGACGCATTTGATTCTCAGGCTGTGCAGACACAGGTACGTGGCCATCACCGGGGGAAAACGCGTGTCCGCCTTGCCCCTCTACTCTAGGGAACTTCCACGTCTGCCCGTGTGCCCTTCGCTGTCAGGGCGCGGGCCGGGGTCGTGTGCGGCGGTGCCAGGCGGGGGCGCTGCGGGAGCCCGGCCGGGCGCTGGAGACCGCGCGGTGGCTTTTCCTCTGCGATGCGATCCGTCCTCCTTCCTCCCTTCTTCCTTTTCCTCTCTCCCAGCGCTGCTCCCGGCCCGGGCAAGCCGCAGCCTTGACTCTGGCCAGAAAAGCCAACATCGGGGTTACTTGTTATTTATAGCAAAACCCGCCCTCTCCGCTCCCCTCTCACACGGTGCTGCGCGCTGCGGTCGGGAGGCGCTCTGAGCTCCCACACGGTGCTGCTGCTGCCGCTAAAACGCTGCGCACCGGGAGAACAGGAAAAGACATCGCAGGCAAACAAACGAGCCTCTGTGTGCAGGAGTCCCTTGCACGGGCAAAAGGTTCAAAGATGCCTCAACAAAACCCAGGGCAGCCTCAGTGCTCCCTTGGTTAAGTGTTGCCTGAGCATCTTGCAGGCGCTTCAGTTCTTCGGGACCAGTCCTGCATTACTAAAGCATCAGGAAGATTTTCAGAGGAAAACAGGTATTGCAGTGAAGGAATTGAGCAGAGCACAAAGTCAATATTAATCAAGGCATTGGTGATCAGAATCAGTCCCTGCTGGAGCTCAGTATTTGCTCCACGAGTTCTAGGCTCATTACTTCCACTGAAGCCAAATTGTAACTGGGCATGGATTTTTACAGGTGCCAAAGTAGGTTCCACCATGAGTTTTCCATTACCTACACAAGAGCTGGGTACGTGGAGCAGCCTAGCACTCTGCTTTTCTGGGATATTACCGTGTTTACGTCCACTGTGACCCTATAGTGGGTGCTGATGGGAGGCAGCAGGGAGAGGTATGTGTTCCTACAGAATGTAAAGTACTTTGAACACCAATATGCTGAAGTAAAAAAAAAAAATATTGGCTTTAACACAATCTCTTCAATGATCTTTTGAAGAGAGAATGCTATTAAAGAAAAAATATATAATTGCTTGTGAAAAATAAGAATATATTGTCCAAATTAGGTGGCCAAACCAATTTTTCTAAGTCTGTAATTTTTCTTCTTCTCTTTCTGCCCCCAGTTAGTCTGGTACATGGGAAAGTCTGTCTCTGCTGCACAACCTTGATCTGTACATCAAGCTGCCAGGCATGAGCAGAGCTTCTCATGAGCGACAGTGATATTGGAGAGTCTGGTCTGATCCATCATGGGGGATCAGAGAAATTAATCCAGATGAATGGTGCTTTTAAGTAGTGCTTCACTTACAAAATTCTATAATCAGTGGCTCATGGTGAATGAGAAGTGTTTATAGCTATTTCTCTTAAGAGTAGGTTAAATGTCTATTGCTTGCGGTGTGATTTGCACCTTGGCAATGAAATTTAATAGACTTTTATGTCTGATGAAACCTTTATATCTGAGGAGGCTTTTATACCTAAAATACTTATCAGAATTTGCATTGTTTTCTTCATGGAAGTAAATTGTGGAGCTGGGCTGAAGGACAGCGGAGAGTGGTACAAGCAATACTTTTGCACATCTTTGGCAATCCTCAGCTGAGTGACTGCTGTTCCAGCAGAGAGGAGTGGTGCAAAGTAAAGTAGAAGAGACATACCAGTTTGACAGCCTGACTAAAACAAAGCTTTGCGTCTGCTTTTCAGAGAAAGATCTGTAGACTGTAGAGCTGCCTGCACTGAGGGTAAATGACAAAAGGAAGGATGAAAACACAACTTGCTGTTCTGCTATGAGTCTCCTTCTCACTGACAGGAAGATGTATAAGAATATATGTGTGTTACTGTGGATTCCAGTTCAGGGGAACACATGAGCATAAGCTTAGTGCACTCTAAAGATGTCAACATAGATTTATTCATATGGAGTCTCCTACATTAACCTTTGAGTAGCAGCAGTCAATTCCCCCTAATCCACTTCTTTTGAACAATGCAAAAGACACTACTGCATTGTGTTCCATCCTCAAGAGAATGTTAATTCCAACAGTCCAGGTTTACAATGCGATATATTTAAATCAGTTCTCCAGGTGAAACTAATAGAACTTAAATTTTGCATACTGAGGGAGTCCTCAGGCCTGAGCTGGTGGAGAAATCACCTGTCTATGAGCTTTACCTAGAGGTACAGAACCCTTCTTTTAAGGATTATTTTTGCTGGAAAATGCAAAAGGTTGACATTTTCTAATAAACAAGTGATTACACCTGCATTATTCCCAGAGCTGAAACTTTGAAGGCGAGGTGGAACATCTCTGGACAAAGAGATGCACAGATTGTCTCTGGAAAGCAGACCCTCTGGGATAAATTGGCCTGGATCAAATGATCAAAGATAGCATTCAGCCAAGTGTGCTAAAAGAGCTCAGATATGAAATTGCTGAGCTACCAAAACAGAGTTTACACCAGCCACCACGTCAAGTAACAAAGGTGTGTAACGTGGTAGGGAGTTGAATGAATAACAGAATAAATAAAGCAACATTTTCTCTGGACTTATGGTAAGTTTACAAAAGGAGTGTCCAAGGGCTTTGCTGAGATCAGGCTGTTCACCATCTCTGTACATGGCATGTCAAAGCGCGTGAATACAGGTAACGTTTGCAGAAGATTCAAAATTATTCATAATAATCAAAGCTAAAGCTGACTTTTGCAGAAGGAGCTTATAATACCAACTGACAGTGAAGCACCAGATGAAATTCAATATTGACAATTGCAATGTAAGGCACTTAGGGAAAAATAACTCATACATCTGCAGTGACGGTCTCTAGAAAGCAACACAAAAGAAAGATAGAATCATAGAATTGATTGGGTTGAAAAAGACCTCTGAGATTATAAAGTTCAACCCTTGGTCCATCTCCTGTCCGTTTACTAGATCATGGAGTTCAGTTCCGCGGCCAGTCTCCGTTTAAAATCCTCCAGGGATAGTGAATCCACCCCCTCTCTGGGCAGCCCATTCCAATGCCTGATTTCTCTCTCTGGAAAGAATTTTTTTCTGATCTCCAACTTCAATTTCCCCTGGCAGAGCTTGAGCCCGTGCCCCCTTGTCCTATTGCTGAGTGCCTGGGAGAAGAGACCAACCCCCGCCTGGCTAGAACTTCCCTTCAGGTAGTTCTAGACAGTGATGAGGTCACCTCTGAGCCTCCTCTTCTCCAGACTAAACAACCCCAGCTCCCTCAGCCTCTCCCCATAGGACTTGTGCTCCAGTCCCTTCACCAGCCTTGTTGCTTTTCTCTGGACCCGCTCCAGCACCTCAATATCTTTCCTGAACTGAGGGGCCCAGAAGAGAACACAATACTCAAGGTGTGGCCTCACCAGCGCAGAGTACAGGGGAAGGATCACTGCCCTGGTCCTGCTGGCCACGCTATTTTTGATACAGGACAGGATCCCATTGGCCTTCTCGGCCACCTGGGCACACTGTTGGCCCATGTTGAGCTTCCTGTCAATTAGTACCCCCAGGTCCTTTTCCGCCTGGCTGCTCTCCAGCCACTCTGTCCACAGCCTGTAGTGATGCATGGTGTTGGGTAACTGAAATTAAGGTATGAGGTTTCTGAAAACATCACTTATTGCCCTGCAACAGTCAAAAGGCAAATTGGATAGTAGGAATTTCTGAATAGGAGAACACAATAAAGTAGAACAGAAAATAGTATTACAGCCTGAGCTAGTAACTTTGGAAATTATATAGAGCAGGTAGCAAGGATGGTCAGAGTTTTGTAACACTTTATTTTTCAGGAAAGGTTAAATTAGTTTCTTTTCAGCTTGGCAATAAAACTCCCTGAGGTGACTAGAGGTAAGTATATAAAATCACCAAAGGCATGGAGAAGGTAAACAGGACAAAGTTAATTTGTGTTTCTCCGATGCAAGAATTAAGGGTAACGAATTATCCTACAGTAGATCTAAACCTTTTGGAAGAAATTTTCCACATGATGCATTAAAACATGGGACTTGTTGCCAAAATAGCAACTTGTTGTTGTACAAGTGTGTTTAAAAAAGACTTAAAGTCATGCCATATAGAATCATTATTAAGGTGAAAAATCCACCTTCAACCTGTAGCTCAGGGACTCCTGAAACTACTGATTGTCAAAAGCCAGAAGAGGATATCAGGTATAGATCACTGTCTACTGCCCCTGTCCTTGTGCCCTTTCTTAAATATCCACATAGGCTGACATCTGAGGTAAGATACTGGACTACAGAGACTTTTCTCTCATTTACTAGAGCATTTTTTATTTGAAGGTATGGGCAAATACATCCTGGATATGATTATGCAGTGAGAGGCAAGGAAAGAGTGTACTGGAACCATGTGAAAAACAAGGTCCCACTTCCTTCCACCTACTGCTTACAAGTAGTACAGACCATTGTTTGGGACTATTCTGCATTGAGAGCAATTTTATTTTGATCCTCTTAGAAGGAAATCTGCAACTCAGAAAGATTAATTTATGATTTCGTTTAATTAGAATATGAGGTTGTTCTAAGGAGAACTAACATAATTCAAAGTGTCATCCATAGTGACATTTTTTCATGAAGATTTTTTTTCAGTTGCTGTTGTATCACAGTCTCAGTCACAGCATCTTTTCTTACACCAGAATATACAGTACTAAGCCCATCAAAACAAAAGTCCTAGTCCTGTTTTGAAAGCAGCAACATGCCTGCTTACCTCTGAAGCTTTTCTCCAACATGGCTGGAAGTCAGGGTGGCCATTCATTTCCATACATTACAGTGTGTGTCTGCTTGCAGATTTGTGGTAGAGGAGAAAATCCAAGCCATTCCTTCTTATTTTCTTGTTTGCAGACCCCATCAGGGGTTCAGATGCACTAGTTCAGTGGCACAGTGTCTGCATCTAGGCTGACTATGGGGTCTAAGACATAAACAAAGTAGGCAGTTGTTGAGGGCAACACACAGCTGGCAGCAACCAGATACAGGCCTGATGGCAGGAGCAGGAAACCTGCACAAATTCAATTTTGCTCAACTTGCTGCTGAGTCTCACGTTGCATTGCCTGGTTGGCAAACACAGGGGAAGCACGTTCCCACTGGAGCTAAAAACCAGTGAGATGGGGATGTTTCTGCTGTCCCATTTTATCTCACAGATTTCATGACCACATTTGAGGACATATTTGACACGGAGACAAAACCCAAAAACTTTGAGATTTCCCAGGAGAGAGTCAAATATCAATCCTCAGCCCCATGAGCCTTAAGATACTGCAGTGAAGTGTTAGGTAGGAAAACTTCTGTTGCTTTCAGTTCCAAACAGCTCAGCTTTGATAAATGCAGCAGGATTGATCTGTGCTGTGCGTCCCTTAACTGAGTTACCATGTATAATCCTCCCTGGAACAGAACATTTACATTCCACTGACCTAGTTGAAAAAATGCATTAATTTTAATTTATGCAAAATTCTCCCAATAGAAGAGTGAGAGAGGCAATTTTTTATTTGCAGTCCTTGCCTGCTTGGAGCTATAAGTGGAAGCCAACTTTTTAATCAGGATTTTTAAAAAATGCTGAAGCATTTCAATGAGCATCTTGTTCATGTAAATCCAGATAGAGCTTTATTACCTCCCATATATCTCATGGGGCCACAAATACAAAATGTGCCATCAACCTGCTTCCTCTCCACTAAGAGGTGCCTCTCTGCCTCTGGAGACCCCGGGAGCATGGGGCACCGAGATAGTTTAATATAGGAGAGAAAACAAAGGCTTCACCCAGACACCTCATTTCAACTCCCCCTGTTGCACACCACTGTGGAGGCTTGATCTCACATGGAGGGATTAGGGAACTGTACTGTTGAAGAAGGAGGTTAATGGCACATATTTCTGTATCAGCTGACCTGAAAAGCCCAGAGCATGGCTAGCCCACAGCCTAGCCCCAGTGCTATAGTTCCCTTAAAGGAATTGCCAGTAACATTTGTAAGAGTTGATCATGTGTCCCAAAATTTGGCCATAGGGTCACTTCTTCTGTCTCAGTGAGTCAAACAAATCAGGTACATTTACAGAAGCGACTGAGTGGAGGGTGGTTTAATATTGTTTCAGCATGGAAAAACAGGTGGAAGGATGCCTGATTTTAGAATTCCCTTTAGTAAGAATTACTTTAGGGTCTTGACTCAGTGATGTCGTTCCTACTGCAGCCAGCCCTGTTTCCACATGGGAGGTCATCTGGGCAAGGAAGAGGTAGAAGCCATCATTACTTGCTCAGTAGGCTCTTTGGCAGCTGCCAACATTGCTGTAGTCAGGGCAAAAGAAAGCAAATTCAGGAGCTCTTCATACCAAAATGACCTAGGATCAGGAGAGCACCACAATGTCTAAGTTATCTTTTTCTTTACTCCTTCATGAAGCATAAATTTGGGGCAGGTAAGCATAAGGTCCTTTCTCTGTCCCTGGGGGCTCAAATCCAGCCTGCCATATGCTGACAGCCCAGCTGTGGCTGAGGGGACCCTTCTTTCTGTGCCCAAAGCAGGAGCTCTGCAAGCCTGAGCAGTGCCACAGCTGTCCACCAGAGCCTGAATGTGACCTGAGGGGCAGCTCAGAAACCTGCTGATTTGGGGCAATGTTTGGATCCAGATCTGCCATGAACCTTCATCCTATTGCAGAAACATCAAACGCTGTCTATGCTCATGCACTGTTGCTGCAGTGCATGTAGTCCTTGACAAAGTTACCATGTAAACATAGGAACCACAGCTCGAGCAAGTGAGAGGAAAAAAACCCAAAGAAAATATGCACTTATCTGCAACTCTGTAATTCTTAAATCTGCTTATCATGTAGTACCCTGCTGTTTACAGTGTTGCATTTTTCTTTGTTTCAAAATCGTCTCCATTATAACTCCTCAAAATGGGGAAAACTTCCCTTGTAGGTGCAAGTAAGCATCTGTGTTTACTGGAGATATCACAGGGATGAATTTTATTGCTAATATGTAAAGGGAAGAGCCACTATGCTTCCAGGAGACTGCTGCCCATCTGACATGGTATTTTTTCTTGGTTGCTGGTATCTTTAGCTTACAGTAAAGTTCATTTCAGATGGAAAGTACCGTAGATGTTTTGCTTGTTACCAATGGAAATGCAATGGTGTGTTCTCAGTAAGGCTCTGAATGTGCTTATCTGCAGCTGTTAAGGACATTCTTATTGCTGAAGAAGGGCAATCCCTACACTAAACTGCAGCTGTTCAGAGAGATATAGTATCGTAAAATGTAGACAGTGATTTGTGACAATAGAGAAATTTTCCTTTTTATTCCCCAGCCAAAAAGCAGTCATTTTACACTCTACCTTATGCAGCACAAGAAAGTTATTATGGAATGTAACCTTTCCCTGTTTCCTAATAAATGGATACCACAAACATCAGGGGTACAGAATACTCCATCAATTCCCAGAACATTTCCAAAGATTTATTTAGTAATTAAACCAGCAGTATTCATTTCAAACATTAGAATCCAATTGTCAGCTTTTCAAGCCTAGATAACTCACAAGCTGTCCAGTCTCCTTCCAAATACACATACACTTTCACAGATTTGTCTTTTTCTGCAGCTGGACTTTAGCAAAGTCTTAAAATAGTTGGATCTAGTGAGATAAATGGTTATGCAATGATACAACTTTTGCTAAAAAGAGAGAAAATAGAAATATGTAAATAATATCAATGAAAAAATGTGCATCTCTCTGCACAATGTAAGATTTGGAGAACTATGGCAAAGTGGAGGGAATTCTATCAGCCATTCTTCCAGGTGTGGAAGTGTTGAGAGGAGACCAGTTGTTCACTAGCATGAGTAGCAAAGGGTTGGTAAAAGGAGTGTGCAGGTGGAGATATTCTTTCAGCAGAATCTTTATTTTCCATGTAATTTCTCATGATCTTCAGCAATCTGAATGACTCATAGTTTATAGGGATTTGCTATTATTAATCTAGTTTGTTGTAAGAATCAACATGTCATTCTGTAACGTCACTCTAAGGACAAAGCTGACCAAATGCTTTCTGACAGACAAGATTGTTCCAAGGTTTTGAACACCTGGTATTTTGTGCCATCGCGTCCAGACACGTGCTAAGAAAAGCACCACAGAATCATAAGTGTCCCACCTCTGTCATCAGGTAGCATTGCTTCAAATAGGGGTGGCCCACCAAGCTATACCCCGATTCAGTTCTCTGTGCAGGGTCTTTATCAGTACAAGCAACTTGGCAAACAAAACTGGAGATGCTGCTAAATGTGTTTTGAGGGGAGAAGTGATGTAACAAGAGTTTGGCAAGGGTTATTGTATGAGCTGGATTGGCCTGATGGGGTCCCACAACATCTAGGAACAAAACTATCCCTGAACATGATTGCAACCTTTAGGACAGGCTTGGTTGAATACAAGGGTTTCTGGCATGGTAGCCTCACTGGCTTGTTGCAGATGCAGTAGTCTTTTCCTTCTCTTCTTGCTATTACTTAAGTTCATATTTATGCAAGCACACTTGACACAAACTCCTTGAGACTAAAATAAAGCTGCTTTTTTTTTCTATCTCAGAACTAATCATTAATTATCCACTCATGATTTCCTAGACCATTTAGGTAACCCATGTTTCAGCTAATGGGCTAATTCATTTTATGTCAGTTCAGCTGTGTCACATTGTGTCATGTTTCTTGAGTGGGTGAATGAAACCTTTAAAATGGGATGTAGCAAGTAATGAATACCCCGCTCATACAGTAGAGTAATTCTTGGTTTTGTGTGTGACTGACTATGCAAACAAGATTACATCCAGGCCAGTGCAGACAGCCACCACAGGGTGAATGCAGCACGCCAGCTGCACAGGGAATAAGTGGAGTTTGAAAAAGTCATGGCAGACCTGGTCCAAATGCTGTGAATGAAACATCCCTTTTTTACAAAACTTTTGTAAGAAAAATATTAACTGGCCCTACCAAATGATCAGCACTATCATCTGTTTGTGATTTTGTTGTTTTTTGTTTAACAGTGACTTTTTAAAACCTTTTAATTGCCTATTGTCAGCACTGGACTGAGTCTAATTTTGTTACCTGAATGTGTTTCCCAGGAATAGCTGTTAAAAAAAAAAGGTAGAAAAAAATAAAGAAAATTACAGTAAAAAGAATTTTCAATTGAAGAAAATGTCCAACTGAAAATTGGATTTATTCAGAAGAGTTGTTTTCTAAAATTGTTTTTTTATTTTAATGCACAAGCATGCCCATTAACTACTCAGCATTATTTATGCAACTGTAGTACACAGAAGCCTTAACATGCCAGGACTTCATTGTCCTTTGCTTTAGTCTTTTGTACAGGCTGAGCTTCAGTCAGGAAAATCTATTTCTCCCAACAGTTTTAGAGGTGGCTAAGAGGATTTTCTAGAAATATCTGAAGAGGTAACTACTGTATGGATCAGAAACATGGATGAACCCAGCAGCACTGGAGGTTTTCACAAATACTTACAAACCCTATTTGCAGTGTGCAGGCAGCCCTAAACACCAGTACAAAAGCTGTAACACCCTACTGTTTAGCAACTGTGGTGAGCATAAAGAGTGTGAAGGCTTGCTGGCTCTGGAGAGATTGCTTGGTAGTGGAAATATTGATTTGCAGACAGAAGATTAAGATAATCCATTTCCAGAAAGGCTTGTGGGAAAAAAAAAATTCTGCTTGCTGTGTATTTGACACTAAAGAAGGATGCACTTTGTTTAGTGACATCTGCATTTTATACATCAGAAGCTTAAAACTTCAAAAATATTTTTTGCCAGACTTGACACTGTTCTGCTACAGGCAGGTAGAAGCAAGGCAAAGGGGTGTAGAAATTAATTTTATCAGTGCAACTGAAATAGTTGGAAAAAGCAAGTAAATGTTTTCACATAGAAGTCATTCTTTAGGTCTGGAACAGACACCAAGCTTCAAGCTGAGTTTAAATTACATAGGATAACTGATTAAAAAACAGTTCTGACTGATTATGTTCAAAAGCTGGTTGGTACCCATGGAGCAGGTGAATGGAGCAACAGGAGACACGATGAAGTCCTGCAGCCCAGAAAAAAACAGCTAACACTAGAGCAGTTTTCACAGAATTGTAGAAGGGATTAGAAGGGACCCACAAGGATCATTGAGTCCAACTCCTTGCCCTACACAGGATTATCCCCAAGAATCACACCACGTGCCCAAGATTATCATCCAAACATTTCTTGAACTCTGTCCGGCTTGGTGCTGTGGAGCCTGTTCCAGTGCCCAATAACCCCCTGGCTGAAGAACCTCTTTTTAACATCCAACCTAAACCTCCCCTGACACAACTTTAGGCCATTCCCTCAGATCCTTAATGGTCACCACAAAGAAGAGATCAGTGTCTGTCCCTCCTCTTCCCGTCACAAGGAAGTTGTAAGTGCGAGAAAGTCTCCACTCAGTCTCCTCTTCTCCAGGATGAATAGACCAAGTGCCTTCAGCCACTCTTCACACAGCTTCCCTTCAAGGCCCTTCACTCTCTTCCCTGCCGTCCTTTGGACACTCTCTAAGAGCTTAATATCTTTCTTATATTGTGGTGCCCAAAACGGCACACAATATTCCTACTCATCCTCCTCCACTCTTCTGCACCAAGACTTCTTTCTCTATCATTCCTTCTCATCCTTGTATTTTCCTCTGTCATGGATTTATATTATTTCTATCATCATCTTGCTAACAGCTCTTATTTAGAAGTAAAGAAAAGTAGGATCTCTCACCCATTTGTTTATGGAAATTATTTGAATAGAAAATGAACACAAGCTGCCCTCATTTACCATGAAGCTGGAAAGTGTCAGAGAGATGCAATGAATGAATGAACTCTTGCTAATAGCTAGCCGGCCTTGTTATTAATATGGTTATAATAATGTTAAGCTTCTTTATTAAGTCAGCAGACCAGGGCTATCAGTTACACTTAATTTCTATTAAACAGGCCCATTTTTCAATTACAATGTAATTCATGATGCCTTTAAATGCCTGGAAAATGCAAGAAGTTCAACAACATCTCCAAAGTTTAACTAAAACAAAAAACTCTTCAGAAAGGTGACATCCACTGGCTTGTGATTACTTCTTCCCTGTTGTCAGAGGAAGGGAAGAAAGTGATTACACCCTTGCAGATTTGGAATCAAAGTTCATAACAGATAAAACTGAAAGTACGTGAAGATCATCCTGAGGAAATGATGAGTTGTCTTCTAAAAACCCTCTGCCAGAGCCCTCCAAATGCTGAGTTACCTGGTTGTGCTTCCCATCACATGCTGGCGTGCAGCTGCAGCTCTGAAGCGCCTTGGTGGCGTGAGGGGACACATTTTAGAGCACCTTTATCTTGTCCTCATGCCTCTGTGCCCCCGATGCAAGCCCTGGGTCCATTTTCAGTCCCTACCGATTGCTGGGACATAGGCATGGTGCAGTCGATCCTGAGGCTGTGGGCCATCCAGAGGAGCAGGGACAGAGGAGCAGGGAACAAGGATCCTCATGTCTCTCAAGTTTCTGAGTGTGCAGGGGTATAGTGTTACCCCAAGGGTACTCTTAGACAGTGATGAAAGCAAAATGCAGCCCATGCTGTTTGCGTCTGGATCACTATACATACACACTTGTATGAGCTCCCAGCCTTCCCCAGGTCTCAGAAGCACTACTGCCCTCTCCTGGTGTTCACACCACTGTGGGGGCTGGCTCTCAGGTACAGGCTCTCTCACGATGCCTGTTCAGGAGGGAAGGAGAGTCTTTTTCCATCTTGCTGTCCTTGTTTTCGTCTGTTCCATTTAGCAGTGTTTTGGGATCTAGGAGCTAGGAGTCCCAAGGGATGCAGTATTCTGCTAGCTGGAAATCCTTTCCAAAGGAGACAGTTAATGGTTGCCGAGGAGGGTGAAGGATAACCACAGAGGGAATAGTTGACTCCAGCTGCATCAGCGAAGATAAATGTAATAGTGGTTGGAAGGAGAGCAGAAAACCTGTTGCACAACAAGGCACTATCTTTAAACTTACCCCTGTCTTTCCAAGACAGCCAAGTCCTTTCTAAAGCTAAAGCTATGGTTATACCACAACAACACAGGAGGAAGAAACTGAATTTTGAGAAACGACTGGAAAAAACCACAAGTTTAAGCTTGAAGTTGATCCAGTTACCACTGTTTGGGAGATCCAAGTGGTTGGTCTTTGTCAACCCTTGGCTGCTGATCAAAGGCCGTTCAGTTGCTCTCTGGCTCTTTCTCATTCCCTTTGTATTGTTCCAGTGAGACAGCTCAGCTGCTGCCAGCATGGCAGCAGTGATTTACTGGTCACATGGTGGGTAGGGACAGGGCATGAGATATGTCCGTTATTTCCCTATTTCTTGGTCTTTCAACTCCAGGGATTTGCACTGGACTGTAGGCATGAGCATGCCTTCGCCTGGTGTCCAGCTCAGCACAACTTATGGAAAGGGCCCTGATCCCAGGCAATGGGGGCTGTTGGTCAGCTAGTAATCCCCTTATTTTGGGGTGTGTAGGGGTGTCTGTGATAAGACTGAACATCTCTGACATTCACAGGGCAAAGCACTGCTGCAGAGAGCAGCCAGCGACATTTCACCTCTCTGATTAGGATGAAACAGGCTTTTGAATTTAAGAGTGATTGATATTCATGACCTTTTCCTCCCAGAAGTGAAGGACTGTCTTTAAAACATGGTCTGGCTGTGTCTGGGGATGTGTAGTCAGCTGAGCTGCCCTTGAAAACAGCACTTGAAAGGACTTCTCTTCCCAGAATCTTGGTCCTGTGAAGGGAGGGGAATTGAGCGTTTGCTCATTACACATGAGCTGCACCTTCTATCTTGCTCAGCTGTGACCAACACCAAGGCATTCTGTGACTCAGGCTGGTGACGGCAGTAGAGCTGGCTGGCTGTAGGAGACATGCCAGAGCCTGAGTACAGGTCCCAGTGCCAGCCAAGTGACGATGGTGTGCAGCTTGTTGTCCTCCCAGTGTGCCTTGTGCTGCCGTTTTGTGGTGAGAGAAGTTTCACCCGCTGAGAGGGTTTGAGAGCTAATGCTGCTGGACAGCTTGTCCCACTAACGGACTTGAAACCCCCAGAGCTGCCCTGAGGTTTAGAAAACTGAAACCATGTTTTGCAGATCCACCAAACTGTTGCAGTTTGTGCTGCAAGAGAAGGAACCCCTGTACATGGTGCAGGAGATGAAAAAGCTTCCTTAGCAGGGATGAAAGATTAGTTTAATATATGAGTTATCTCCATGCACAGACTTATAAAGACAGATGTACAACTGAGCAGGGGGATCAAGGTGTTTTAATCACAGCTACAGGCTCTTTCTTAATTTCCTACGTATCTGAACACAAATATCTGACAAACTGGAGGTCTAATTCTGGTTCCCTGTAGGAAATAACAATGACAGGATTGTAGCTTGCAGCCTTTTCAAAAAAGCAAGATAAAATTATCTATGAAATATTAGAAAAAATAAAAAATACCCCAAGAAACTGAACCAAGGAGTCAGAGAAGATGATCATAGCAATCACAGTGAACCTTTTAAGTTTTAAAATTATGGCAGTATAGAAATTATATTATTTTCTGTGTGATATAAAAATGTCTGCTCACTGATAAAAATTCTTGTTTTCATTATTACTATTAATGCCTAAACCAAGACAAAGTTTATTTCCCCTCTACATATTGAAAGGGAAGTCCTAAGTATTGCAGACCTGCAAGCTGAGAGTTAAATTAGACTGAAGATATTTTTACAGCTTTTGTCTTCCTTTAGTGTACCGCCTTTTGCATGGATGCTCTTTTCAAGCTGGAGCTCTGCAGCTGTAAGTAGGCACAGGGAAAAAAAAACCCAGGCAACTTTCTAAAGTATATGCATTAGCAACTAGTCCTGAGGCTCATCTGAAGCTGTTGTACCTACTTAGGCAGTGTTTGAAGAGCTTTCAGATCATAATGAATTCATGCACCCTACTTCATTTGAATACATGGAGGTGGCACCATTTTTCAGTGCATAATCCTGAGCTCTCCCGTTTAGTTTTTTACATCAAACAAGAAGGTACTTGGGATCAGTCTGACCTCGTTCACGCAGCCATTATGAGAGAATAAAAACTTTCAATGAACTCAGAAGTGACGCCTCAGGATGCAATGTTTGGTGCAGTAATCAGCATCCGAGGCATTTATCCAGGGTCTCTGGTGCCCAGCCAGGCTGGTAGTGGGTGGGGGGAGAGCACAGCTGAGGGGCAGTGTGTGGCTGTGCCTGTGAGCCTCCCACTTCAGTCTGTGCCACAGCTCCCCGAGTGTCACAGCCCTGCAGCAGAGCAGGAGGCTTCATGATTGTGTCTCTCACTCCCTTCGCTCATCCATCTACCAACCTGATGCAGAGGGAGGGATGACAGACTGATTAGTGGAGATATTACAGATAATATAGATACTATAAGAGCTTTTCAGATGTTGGGAGTGGGGACAGGACTTTTGTAAGCATGGAGCAGGGTGTATGTATTGATAGGCACATCAGTTGCTGCAATTCACAGGAAAGAGTGGCTCTTACTTCCAACAGGCTTCACATCTGCATACTTTTTAATGTAAGTAAGTCTTTCAGCTCCATCACCTCCTTATCCCATTGGTGGACCTTGGCATGTCCCCATACAGGTTTGGGACACAGAAGCTTACTTATGGCTTACATGGCAAGAAAACTGTCCCTGTCTGTGCAGAGGACCCTTACGTGAAGGCTACAAGTTACATGCTATATACATTCTGTGCTTTCCTTTATCTACACCTATGCTTTTTATCTTCCTTTAGTTAATACAAGGGTAGCTCCACAAACATGGGGTGATGTGTGCTTCTGGCTTGCAACACAGAGCTCTCTGTGATGAAGAACTTGTCTCTTCCTTGGTAGCCGATAAAGGTGCATGGAGTTTCCTGTAATGCTAGTGGCAGGAGCTTGATTTCATACAAAAAGCTCTGACCACTAGCTATGTGACCTTAGATGTTTTCTTTCCTCCCTTTCCATCTGAACCTGGCCCAATCCAGACCTCTTCCCAGCAGGGAAAGTACTAAAGAAATGAAAGAAAAATAGGGAGAAGAAATGCCAAGTCCAGAGGAGTTACCAATGGCCATGGTGTATAGGAGAAATCTGTCTGCAGTTGAACCCTGGACTAGCCTAACACTGGCAGGGAGTGGTAGGGGTTGATGGCACCTAGTCCACCCTTGGTCCCAAACCCTAATCTCTCTACAGCCAAAACACTTTTGATGCTCAAAGTGCACCTCACCAGACCTTACTGCTGTGAAAACTGCTGTTAGGTCAGACCCACTATTGTCTCCTGCCATAGCTGCTGCAGTATGCCAGCACACCCCAGCCCATGGCACTCTCCTCACCAGGACCCTGTCTACAGTATACTAGCCCTGCTCTTTACTCAACCAGGCTTGCCAATTGCCAGTCTGGGGTCATGAGTGCAGTTCTAGAGTGCTTCAGCAAAGGAAAAAGGGGAAAAGCCTGCTGCAGGCTGTGCCAGAGGTACTTGAGCAGGTCCAGCAGGCACCTCACTGGCTTTTTGGGACTCTCTCTGTGCAGCAGGTAATCCACAATGCAGATAAAGTAGTTGTGGGTGATGGAGAACTGAGAGTACCATCCTCTCCTGTGCTGAAGGAATTGTGGATGTTGAATTGTCTGGAAGAGGAGGCTCCAGAGCAGCATCAGCAGCACTGATGCACACTGCTGTCAGTGAGACTGCTTCTGATCACGTACTGCCTGTGGCTGATCTGCAAGAGTAAGCACAATAGATGCAGCCTCACACATGAATCACAGAATATGCTTTCCCGTGTAATTTTATCAGCCATAAATTGTGAGTCACAAACAGGTGTGCCAAGTATTGAATTTTCTGCAAGCCCACAGATAGGGTCCACATCTGGAAGAGCCAGGCTTTGGAGCATTTTAAACACAGTCACTTTGCCATGTTGTCCATAGCTTGGTCTTTTACCCTTGGCAACCAACTTGAAGAGGTCATCTAAAGCACAGCGGATCTCCTTCCCTACATGTGCCCTATTACTCTGGAGCTAGCAGTATCTAAGCCTTCCCAGTGTCTTTCAACACCCTTTTCCCCATCGCCAGGATGAAGGATAGGGAGCAGGAAGTGCTATTTTTCTATACATTGGGAAAAAAAAAAAGTAAAACTTAAGTGTAAAATGTACAAAAAAATAAAAGGTGCATCTCAGGCCCAGGTAGTCCAAAGCCACTGTGCACTTCAAGGGGCAGATCCAGATGAAGCCTCACCTATGCAGATGAGGCAGACACCTGCCCTGTGATGTGAAGAGGGAAAGAAGGTCAGGAGATCTCCTGTGGCAGTGACACTAGGAGCTGGCAAAGTAGCAGCAAAAACATCTTCCACAGTAGTCTCCATGGTGGCAAGTTTGCTCCAATAGCCTAGTTACAGCCACCTTGGAACCCTTACATGACAGGGCAGACATGCTGGGATCCTTCAGATCCTTTTGAAATTGCTGTGCCCTCAGCTTGCCTCTTGATCCGTGCTCTGTTTGCCTCCTATCTAAAGGAGAAAGTCCTTTTGCAACCCCCCTGCTCCCCTCCCTGACACTGTCCCTTGCCAGTAATTAAATAATAATGGACTAATGGAACATGTCATGATGCTAAGTGCTTAAAAGATTTATCTTTGAGTCTTCATTTAAGGTATTTTAGTATCAGGCAGAAGTTTCCAGCCATCGTGATAATTTATTTAAATGATTTATGTGGAAAAACAAGACATTCCACAATACCTCTAAGTCGGCTCCTGGAGCGTGGCTGTTGCTGGCTAACACTGCCTCTGTGAGCAAAGGTATTCATTTACACCTCGTACTTCTCATCTCTGCGGGGGGGTGATTACCCCTGACAACACCCGCCCTTGCCAGAGGTTTTAAGTATTTTTATTTGAGCAAATATGAAGCTGCATGGAATAATTTAAAAAGCACAGTGCACAGGAGCAACATGGGAAATAATTATTTCAATGGTGGTCAGTGCTGCAAAATGAAATGAAATGGGGAAAAAACCCAACCAACCAAACTCAAGGAATAGATCCAAAGTAAAACCAAAACTTATTTAGGGACTTAAAAAAAAAATAGGGGAAGAGGGGGTCTGATTAATCTGTGAGAATAGTCAGACATTAGACACTACCCTGTTAAAGCTTTCAGAAGCACTGACTGAGAGCAGCTGCAGAAAGTACGTTTTTGTCCATAAAAGAGCAGTGAGCCATTCTGCAAAAACATACGAGCAATTTACAGGCTCACCATTGCCTCTAGAACAGCCTGGTCTATCCATTTGCAAGAAATACTGCCAGTTAAACAATACTGCAGTGTACTTAAAGTTGACTTATCCCTTTTCTGAAGCCCTTCAGTGAGCAGTGTCATCCATTCTTTCCCTGAACTCAGTGATGTCCCTGCATGTTACATTCATTTGCAGCCTGGGAGTTCAATCCCAGTCACCGCCATCTTCACCACAAATGCCTTCCCAATACCAAGGATGTGATGTATGCAGACATATGACTTCCTTGCCTACATGCTCAGGGCTAAGGGGACTTTGAGACTCATTCTCCTGCCAGTCATGAGTGCCCCACTGGAGTCAAAGCAGCGTTCAGCAATTTCTGCCTTGCAGAGCTTGGACACAGGAACACAATGCAGTGGACTGGCTCACCTGGACCTGGGCAGGGAGGGAGGCTGAGTGGCGTGAGGAGCAGAGCACAGGGCCAGGATACTCTGCTCACACCAGGGCAAGAGGGAGCTCTCCCACAGATACACAGATGCACCCACAGATACGTGTGTGTGAGGTTGCTTCCAGTATAGTTGAGGTGACACCTGAAACACCACATCAGAGGGCTTTGGATGGAGCTTACTCAGCTCTCCCCTATGCAACTGTGTTTTCCAAAAGTCAGTGAGTAAATTAAGACCTTCAGCAGGTGCCTGTGTCTTTATTAAGGCCTTCAGCCTGTGTCATTACCGTAGAAAAGATACAGGCAAGAGATCCTCCTGCCCATATGAGGCACTATGAACCTCCACTGATCCTCTTCCCAGGGCACTAGTGGCCTGGCCACTGGCACACAAGTGGCAGTCAGGAGGCAGAAGGGAGCATTCCACTTCACTTTGTGTTTGCAGTCAGAGACAGCCAGCAGGGCTGGAGGAAATGTATTTCCACTTACTAAGTAGGAGTCTTTTCTCCCAGGGGCCACAAGGCCTGTTAAGCACCACAGAGGGCTCAGCACATCGAGTCAATCAGCAGACTCAATGTCTCACCACAAACTGCACCCAAGCAGAGAGTGTCCAGGCCAGGGACAGAGAGCACAAGTCTCAGGGGCAGACTGTCCTTGTTCTCCTGCTTTCTGCTGCTCTAATGGGACTACCAAAGCTTTACTGCTACAGCCCGAGCAAGCCCTGCTGGTGCTGCATAGGGAGTAAGATGCCATGAAACTGTTGCAAGTGTTTGCCATGTATCTTTCCCCTTGTCCCTTCATCCCCGTTTCCATCTCTGAGAAATTTCAACAGTACCAGCAGCAGTAACCTTCCTAGGTATTACCTGCTTCCCAAGGCTATTGCGAACATGAACGAGGTTAAGAAGCCGTCTCTCTGACCAGGGACCCTGTCTCTGAAAGACTCAAGGCTCAGGCATTTCTTCTTGTTACGCTCCACAACAAATTCCACCAATGCAGCCTTTTTCAAAAGCAATAGGTTTTTAATAGACTCCATAGCTCCGATGAAGTGGTGTTTTTTGATAAATAATAAAATACCCAACTCAGAAATAGCTGTTAATTATTCACTGGAATAGCAACTACAACCTCAGTTGCCTCATGTCCCAGCCAATGCCCTTGTCACAGAGGAGGATAGGTTGGGGAAAAAAGTGAAAATAAGCAAAAAACCAAACCAAACCAAACAAAAAAACCCCCCAACAATGCAACAAAAACCCCTCACAAAGAAACCCCATACCGATTTGTTTCACTCTTTGCTCCACAGTTTACTGAACCTGTGGGTTCACAATCCTGCTTCAGCTCACTGGGAGCAGAGCTATGTGTTTACCTCTCTTACACCCCAAGGAAATTACTATGCTGTTATCAGGTAAATTAAATTAATTTGGTTGCTAGGGCAAGCCAGTGCAGGTCCCTGGTGATTAAAGAAGTTATGTCAAAGTACATCAGTTGCAGTCCAACCTATATTACTCGTATTAGCTCTTGCAAGAAAGGAAAGATCTGAACAAGCTCTAAATTCCCTTCCAGGGACTCTGGGACTGCACTCAGGCTGCAGTGTTACTTGAGACAAGTTGACAAAGACCATCAAAGATGAAGTACTAATATAGCAGAGATACGACATTTCACGATCCCTCTCCCCATAATATGTAAATGCACCCCATAGGCATGAACGAGCAAGAAACTTCTACACCCTATATCTAGTTAAGCTTATGTCAGTTAAAGAAGTCAGGTTTTGCATGCAATTTATCAAACTATGGTAGTGATAGGTGATACCTGCCACCAGACATTGATACTTCTCTTAGTGGCCTTTTCTGCATGAGTTACTATCCCTACTCTAGAAATAAGGGGGGATGAGCACTACGAGGTAAAGTGATTTTTACAAATGATCCAAACTATTATGGAAAGAAGTAACAAATGAAAACCACACCATTGGGTTCCCAGGCTGTGTGTGCCCGTGAATCTTTGCTCTCAGTTGCTGTCCTTTTTTTCCTACGCACAGGAAAAGGAAGAGTGCTTGAGATAGGAAGACCTACATTCCCTTTTTTTCATAAGTTCTTTCTAATAAGAAGATAGGTCTCTTCTGGAAAGTAATCTTTACCCCTGATTATTACTAAAAAGGAATGTTTAGAGGTATATGTATATTTTAAGAAGTGTTGTTCACTAGTGCATGGAGAGGGCTCTGTGTGTGTGTGTGTGTGTGTGTGTTCCTTTCTGTGCACAAGGCTCCCATGTAAGCCATGGAGAAAGCCTCCTAGTGTGGTCAGAGACAGCAGATAAAACTGTACCCAGGCTCCTATGGCATGGTTGCTGCAGCAGCAGCCATGCAGCCACAGCAGGATCATTGGTCTCCTCCAGCTTTCTCCTACCCCATCTCTGAAGATGTTTTCATTATATGCTTGAGAACGACATTTGTGCCAGCTTTTCAGTCTTCATATGTGTCAGTCATTTGTCTTGAGACAAAAGAGGGCTTTGTACTTACAGGTTTTTATAAGCCAGTGCTAGGGAATATTAAAACCAACTATATTTTTAGCACAAGGGCATGTATTGTTGAAAGCTAATATTAAAAGAAATCATAGAATATAAACAAATACTTGTTGGAGGGGGGATTAAAAAAAAGCCCCCATCACCACTGTCTATACTTTCTTTTCTCACCCAAGGTAATCCACAAATCAACTTAGTGACCACTCTTTCTTCTTCTCTCTTGAGGGTGATTCTCGTCTCATTTACACAGCTGTGAATCCAGAATAGTTTCCTTGAAGTCAGAGGATTTTGAGAAGTTCTGAACACATGAAATAGGAGAAGAATTGATCTCTCTATAAACACACACTCCCAGCTGACCGGATCACAATCCTGTTGATTTAGTTCAACAAGACCAGGAGGAACCACTTTATTCAATCAAGTTATATTGACTCCACAGAAGTTATATCAGTCTCTGATGTGAGAAGACTGGGGTTTTGAGTTAGTGCATGCTGGCATAACTCAGCAATAATCTGAATAAGTAGGTGAAGTCCAACTTAGGTCCATTATTTGCAATGATAAATACCTACATTATTTGTCATCAGAACACTCATTGTTGGTTTTTAGCCTGAACTGGGCAAATCACTAGCAATAAAATATCATTAATCCTCTTGATGAAAGTTTGATAGCTGATAGGCAGTTGATAGCTGATAGGAATATTAATTGATGCAAATAAAGGTAAAGAATACTCTGAGGAGATACCCTAAGGACAACTCTGACCAGACACCAAGATGAAGTAAATAGATAGGTGTCAAATGGGTACTAAGCAGGAAAAGCAATAGGCCTTGCTATTATGAGAGTGTTTTGATTCAGATGCTGTAATAAAATGACACTGTCAAGAGGATGGACTAAAACCTGGAGTTCTGGAAAAGTATGTCTTAGGTAACAGAAGGGCTTGTTAATTGCTATAAGAATCATATTCACCTGTAAAATCTATCAACTGTAAAATCTAGCATCTTACTGTTGTGGGGGTTTTCAGAAACAAATTCTTCTTTATATTTTTAAACAGAAATAATCTTTTGTCTTTAAAAACTAATAACTGGTGGAAACCTCAGTGATCTCTTAGCATATGTGTTATAGAGAAGGTGCAGAAGCTAAGATAAACCCATGATTTATAGAGCTGAGAATGCCAAGTGTTGTTCTTCTGTTTGCACACATGGCAGTAACTGACTTTATTTTCCTTTAACACACCACAGACTACAAGATACAGCACTTCCCTCTCACCATGCTATTTCCTGAGCATAGATAATACTGGAAATGATGGCTCTTGAAAACTATTGACTGGCCTAAATACTGTGGAATATGGTATTTGCTTTGACCAAACCAGTCAGAAGGTCAGGATTGAAGCAAGCCAATATGTTTGGCTGCAATGGGGTGGTCCTGCCAGTGGACTGTGGACTGACACAACCACTGAAGGGAAGCCCAGCTAGGAGGCATGTGATAAATTCATACCCACAAAAGTATTGCAAGATAACACCAGCACTGCTGTGTTTTCCATTTTGTAAGGAAACCATATAACCACAGATTTGATTGAGCTTCTGCTGGGAAGTCAGTGTAATCATCACCTTCAAAAACAGGTCTGTTGTCTGTCATATAGAAACAAATTGCTTATGACACTTTGGCCTGTTCAATTATTGTTCCTTAGAACAAGATTAAAACAAGTTTCTCAGGGTGCTTTTTATCACTTTCCTTCCCTTTGCAGCACTAGTGAGGGTGTTTGGTTTAGCAGGTCTTTTGACTCCCTGGGTTGAGGAAGTTATCCTTTACTAATAGTTGGGCCTCTGGCTTTTTGTATCACATGTTGCTTGCTCTACAGGGACCTTTGGGAGCTGACCACAGGCAGGTCAACATGAAAAAGGTGGCAGAAGTCTGCAGGATGTCATTGGCTTCAGCTCTTCTATCAGCACGTATTATAGAAGCAGAATTTGCCCTTAATATTCTTTTGTTGTTCTCACATCAAAGGGCTAAATTATGCCCACTAATATGTGTAAGAGATTTTTCAGTTATCTTTCTGATGCAAATTCTATCATTTTGCATTATCCACTGATTATCTGCAGTTTGAAAGTACCACAGATGTTGAGCAAAGCCTATATGTCAGTTCTCTACTCTTAAAACAGCATCCAAGTAAGCAAAATTGAAGTGGTCCTGTAGGAATTCTAATTTAGCTGTAGCTCAAGGGTGAAATCAGTCTGGGCTTTAAAAAATTTGTCAGGTATTTGATGAAACTGTGATTAAAGGACTGGGTGTGCCTAGCTCAGCATCTGGATATACCAGGTCATCTCCAACACATACATCCTCTTCCCTTGCTGGATGCCTATATTTAGGATGCTGTTTGTTACATTTAATAGACGCTTCAAGTCCATTAGACAACAGCCCAGTGTGAGATCTGCCCTCGACTGTCACTGCACAACATGGAATAAGTTATATTTGATTGTGGCAACATGCCAACAGTGCCAGGTTTAATGAATTAAAGATGTAAAACAAAGAACGTTTAATGAAGTCAAATTATAAGTGATGGTTTTACTAAGTAGCATTTAATATTCAGAATAATCATTACAAAGTAAATCCTTTACCCACCTCTGACTGGGCTGTTGTAGAGGTGCATAGCATTTCAAAAAACAGTTGAGTTGAGAAAAAACAAATGCCCAAAAGTTCTGCAAAGCAACATCAGCCAAACATGGTATAACTTACTGTTTTTAAGCAGCAGTGACAGAAAAGTATGGGGGGAAAAAAGGAACTATACATGGCTCTGCCTTGTGTTATTATCATAATGTGGAAAGACCACCTTTCTGGTTGCGCATGTGTTAAATCTCAGTAACCTGGCTCATTTGCAAGTTCAAGCTTTTCTATGTCTGTAACATAGCCTGCAACTGTAGTCTACAGTTATTAACTTAATGGTGGTTTCTGGACCATATCTTATTATCTAGTCAGATGTATTAAATTATGACAGAAGACTTCTCCAGAAGTTCACTGAGGGCACTCACAGAACATTGCCAGATGGGTGAACATCCAAGACAGGAAGGAGTGAGAGGAGCCATTTCTCACCCAGTCCTATCTATCCCTCTGAAGGTCTGAAGTTCTGTCAAACTCACACAGTCCTTAACTTGTGGAAGTGAGGGAAGATATTATTCTATTAGACTCTCCTTCTTTCTCCCATGCTGAACACCCTACAAGGTTGTAACAGGACCACAGATAGGCCTTGACCACATCGAAGGGCACAGTATGAAAGGCAGCTGCCAGAGTTGGAAGAATCAATGTCAGCTCTTTCTCTTTGCCAAAAAGACTATTGATTCTCTATACTTACTCCTGTAACTTGGCTGACAGGTTCATAGGACAACAAGAATCTCAGCAAAGAACAGTGCTGTTTCAGCCAGTTGTTCTTAATAACCCTGCCAAGAAAAGATTTATAGACAGAAGCTGAACAAGGCAAGAGAATTTTTTTTTTTTAATGTAAGAACATATTTCAGGAGTTTGCTTGGGTACCAGTTGTCTCATGTTATTTTCCACAAAGCTGCAAGAGTACAGTCTTTCTGGAATGTTTGATGGGTAAGAGGTGATATATGAAGTGGAGTAAGAGGATATACATAAAGCTAGTTTGTTCTATGTGTGCTGTCACAGAGGAGCAGCTATACAATAGCACGGGTTCTTAAATCATGGCCTTCTAGATTCACAACTAACCCATTCCCCTTGAAGTTAATTAGAATTAACTTCAGATCTTGCTGCTCTGTATGCAGTCTATTTGCTTATCACAGTCAAGGTTTGGCCCTCCATACGTCCTCTTTCCCTAAGGCCATCCACTTGTTTGGCTGTTGCCATGTGCATGCATTGTTCTTCAGAATTAGTAACCCTATCTTTCAACATGACTTCTCTGCTTTATCAGACATCTATATCCTGACCTGTTGTTTCAGAGACACTACAAAATCTGGCACAATGCACTGGTAAATACAATAAAAATAGTGGTGATTTGTTGGATGTTACTACTGTGGTAGAATATATATCAAAAGAAGGAATACACCATGCTGACTATTGGATAGTTCTGATTTACTGTACTTACAAACTTAAATACCCTGTGTTTTTCAGGATGTCTGTAACTTTTTTCCTCTAGCCTTAATGCAGTCTATTCTATCCATTATCTTTATGTACCCTCTGTCCTCCAGAGAGTATCTCGTGGAAATACCAGCTAGCACAAAGCACCTTGCAGGCTGCCAGCTTGGGCTTTGCAAAGCTTTTATGGGACCTATAAAGAAGACACCTAGCAAAAAATAGATTTATATCTGAAATAGTGTCTGCACATGCTTGTTATGTGACTGACTGTGACAATGCCAGATGATGGAAATTGATATTTCTTGAGCTTTACTCATAAAAAAAAAAAAGCAGACAGAAGCATGATCTTCCTTCTTTGTGTTTTCTTTTTGTAAATCATGTTTCAGTAACACACGAGTAAAGTCCTGTTTCTTTTGAACTTTAAGTCTTAGCTATTTGTTAAACAGCATCAAGCAGGTAATGTTTGGAGGACTTCTGAGGACTTAAAGCCTCTACTTTGGTCTTCCAGTATATATTTCATATGGAAAAAAAGCCAGCATCCTTGGCAACAAAAAATCACAGTCTTGTAAAAACATTACCCCTCTTGGATTCTGGCAATGCACTGAATGGGAGGGAGCTTTGAACTCAGACTACAAAGGGTGCCTCGTTAGGTTTGGTGCCAGGGTGAGGAAGTCCCCTGGAGACCAAATACTGCAGCAGGAGAATTCAATCACTAAGGTGTTTCCAGGCTGAAACACCTGGAGGGTGGATTAGACTGAAATACATTCATAGAATGTGCTGACATATTTTCTCCAAGCAGGAGCCAATTACAAAAGAAAGAGCATTTGTTTCTGTAAGTACAAATCTAAGTTTTGGTTATTCTCCTGGATATGCAATGTAGACATTATTCTACTTTAGTAGATAGGGATGAATTCTAAATCGTGCATGAGCCTCTCCTTGTGTGAGTGTGTGTGTGTGTGNAATTATTTCTCCCTTTTTCTCACCAAAAGCCTTAGGCTAGTATATAAAAAATAACAATATTGTTCTAAAAGATTTGGTTGTCAATTTGCTCAACAGTGGCTTCTGGCTAAGAGGACACAGTTCACATTCAACCTTAAAAGGCCTGTGGTAGAAATTATTAAATACCCCAAGTAGGAATGAGATGGAGCAGGCCCCTAGGGACCTTTGTGCTCTGATGTTCTCACTGCCACTGGAAGAATAAATAAGTGCAAAACCTGTCACCCAGGCTAATAACTCCCAGAGACAGAGGTTACCATTACGCAATAGGAGTTAGCCCATGTTTCAATGATGTTTTGCTATAAAATTTACCTCCTTGAAAGGCTTTTTATGACTGCAAGAAAAAAAGAGATGTCAGACTCAAAGCATATGACCCAGCAGTCTGGGTTTCATGACAACCAGCAGTAATCAAGCACAGAAGATTTTTCTTCTGTTTTGAAATAAAATACCAGTAGCTTTGCTTTGGAGGGGAATATGAATTAGAATTGTCCCATCTACTGGGAGCAGATACTTCTTGACCAGCCAAAATCCTGGACTGCACAGGATGCTGCAGAGTGTCACCAGGTCCCCAATAACCGTAACAAGGAGGAACCATGGGAAGGACAAAGACTCAGCATTGCAATGTCCTATGGCAGCACACTTCACATGGGGCATTTGAACCCATACTCTTTTTACTAGGATGTTTTTCATGCCACAGTCTTGTCCTGCTACAATTTTGATGACTGTTTTGTAACCACTCAGATTAATGGCTGATCTCTCATGATTTAAAAAAAATAAAATTTACACACTCCAAACCTCATATTAGATAAACGTGAACAAAAGCAAGTGCTCTAGAGGTGCTTTTTAAAGAGAACTTAATTTTCATACATTTACAGAAGATACCACGTACAGCAGTTTGGCTTCAGAGATGTGGAACATTTAAGGTGAAAGTTTTGCTTATGAGAGAGTCATGAAAGAAAATGATTGCTGGAGCCTGCAAGACGGGGAAGGGTGACATGTTGAAAATGTTTAATGCACTTATGGGTTGGTCTGCATGAATCAAAGTCAAGTAAGAAGGCAGCAGGTGTTTAAGTCATTAGTGCTGATGACTAGTTCAAGGAGTTAAGAAACAGGAAACAAATGATTTAGGGCTTTTAATGCAAAAAAGAACAAATGATCTACAGTGCTGGTTAGAGCAGCCAGTATAATGAATACACTGGGAGATTGGTTTAGGCACAAATGGAGAAACACTAGTTTTCTTACAAAGTTTTTAAGTCTTTACCCCAATCATATGTCTTTATTAACTTTGAAGTAAAAAATGGAGATGAATGTCCAAACTGCAGCAGAAATAAATAGAAAAGCAGCTTTACAGTGTGAGGGAATTCCCACTAATTGCCCCATGAGGGCAGATTTACAATCTCTATAAAAGCCAAATCTGAGGATCTGACCCCTGCTTGAAATAAAAAAAAAAAACAAAAACTAAATAATTGAAGTTATAACAGTTCTCTAGCACCTTTTCCATTTGCAACCCTCAAAGTGTTTTACCAACACTAACTTAGTGCAGACCTCATGAGAGCTTCATTACTTTTCCCCTGCTCTCTTATTCTACAAGTGAAAAAACAATGCAGAAGTGAAATGTCTCTCCAGACCACATACTGCTTGCTTTGGAACCACCAGGTTTGATGCTCCTGGTCATATCACTAGATCACACTGACAGGTTAGTGTGATAGTTCCCAATATGAAATGGTCTCCTGGGAAAGAAATGTGTAACCCATTAAATATACAGCTTACTTACATTTGCTGATGTTTAAAGTACATCTTTAAATAATATGTTTTCACTGAGCAATTTGAATAGTTCATAATTTATAATATTAAATCATGCCAAGGTGATTTTTTGCAGTCAAATCTAATGAAATTACTGTTAACTTCAAACAAGATGTTTAGCCTGTGATTCATTGCAGGGTTTATCTCTGTCAGATTTGCAGTTAAACATATTAAAAATTGATCCACTTATATATATTTTGCTGCAGTTGAAGTTCTCAAGGTTATAAATTCTGAACAGTTCCCATGCTTGTGGTGAGTAATACCAATTTTAGGATGACAACATTCAGAATAACCTTTCTTTTTGCATTAAAAAGCATTTTTCTCTACAACCTGCATGTTTAATCTCTGAGATTTCCCCTTCACAAAGCACAAAGACTTCTGTTTTACTTGTGTTTTAGAGAAGCAGTATATTTCCTTTTTCTTTCCTTCAATGACTGACTGCCTTTGAAATCACTTTGAGGGCAAGGCATGAGATACTGCTTTTGTGAGTTTACACACCTCTTCTAAAAGCAGTTCAGAACAGGTTGGCTTTGAGATTGTTTCTGTATTTAGGTGTCTGATTTGGGGTGTCTGGAAAGAGCCCAATGCAAAGGATGGATTTTCAATTTGATATGTCTCCCAAAAGGTCATGTATATGCAGTGTATGTGCCTATGCACTGAGCTCTCTAAGCAGGTGACTCTGGTTTCAGCTGCGAATGTTCCCAGCTCCCTCGAATAGAAAAAAAAATCCAGATTCCAAATCCTGTATTTTGGTGGGAGATGAGTTCAGTTGTCCTGTCTCATCTGGCCATCATGGTTTCGAGCACTACTGGGTCACTTCTTAGGCCACAGCCACTTCCATTCAGAGGAAAGAACATCATCCACTTAAGCATCCTCTGTGTGAGCTGAGATTTTTCTCTTGCTGGAAATTCCTCCCAGTCAGTCTTGTTTCTCCTAACTGTTCATCTCAAGCCTTCAGATTTTTGTCACTCTTGGATCTATTTTTAAAACCATTTTTTTCTTATAATGTATAATCGGCACTCACCTGACAGGAGAGTTTACTCAAGACTTCGAAAAAGCTGCTTTAGGACCACATGATAATAAATTCTCCTTAATCCTAAATATATACGAGATACAGAGCAGGGCCTGCAACAAGTTTTATAGAGAGCATTAGTGTCATCATTTTAAAGAGAATTAAAAAAAAAATAACATTCCATCCCTGAGGAAAAAACCAAGTAGTGCATAAGACTAAAAGGAACATTTCTATAGAGAATTGCTTATGAAAGAGATTTTTAGTTCAAAATAAGGAAATCACTAGGCACTGCATAAGCATTATATTGATAAAAAATAGTCTTCTGAAATATCAGGATCCAAAGAAAAGCCCAAGTAAAAGACACAAATGAAAGTAAGCAAGCCGAATGGAGAAACTCCATCTTGCATTTGCAGCAGATTGTTTGTTATCAAACTCCCAGGTAAGACAGATGCTCCGTGCAGTTGGGAACATTCGAAACCTGACTTACAGCTACGATCCATTACAGTGCTAGATTTATTGACCACCTGTTGTGAAAACAGACCCTTTCCTTGCAGCAGAAGCTCAGCTCGCCATTTGTGAAGTATCTCCTGTGTAATTTTCCCAATTTCCTCGAAGACGCGATTAACCAAGATGCCAGTGCTGCTCCATCCCTGCGCGCTCACCAATCAGTGCAGTATTAACAAGATGCCAGGTGAGACCACTGAACCTCCTGGTGAGCTACTGAAAGGAAAGTGAGCGTGCTAAAAATATTTAGAGTTTTATTTGATTTCTCCACATGAAGTCCTCTATAATTTATCACTTCAGCTCACACTTCTTCTGTTTTCTGCTTTGGTTCATTTTAGAAGGGGGCCTTTCTCTCCTGGCTTTTACTGTATGCACATCAGAGGTTTGGATCTATGATGGTTATCTGTGCACTCCAGTCCCCGTGTTTAGCTATTTGCCTGTCTGGTACACTAACAGGCTTCTCCAGTTGTTCTGCTGAGCACAGAGAGGATGAAATTACATACATCTCAAATGTGTGTGTATTGAGCAATAAGATTACAGTATTCTCTTCTTTTGGAGTTATGTTGCTTGTAAACATCCAGATATGAATGGGCACAGTGATGGGAAAAGCAGGGGATTGATTCTTACTCTTCTGAGATGCGGAAGAAGCCTGCTCTGCTTTACTAAATCACAGTAAAACAACCCCCTCATATAATGGTTATTTAATTTTATCAAACAGGTCCCCTTGGAACAGGCAGGTTTTCTGTGAGAAGCTGAAAGCAAAATCAAACATGACATTTTAGCATATTCATCAAAAGCAGTTGAACGAATGAATGTCTGAAAACAAACACCAGTTTTTCTCCAATATTTCAATACCTAGGATTGGAGACATGACAAATTTAAGAAATAAAAAAATCATTGGTTTACATTGTAAACTGCTGACAAATAAAAATTATCTGTTAAATTTATTTGAAAACTTGTGTTTGCTTTGCATTATAATGGAAAGTCTTATAAGCATAGAAACAGCCCCATGGAGCTGTTGGATGCCATGTAGGCAGTAACAGCAACTACTCTGTATATGAGTCTGTCAAAATCAGTAACTGCAAAGTGCAAAAGCAAAATAGGTAAGTGAACATACAGGTGGTGGATGTAGTTGCCACTCTAGATGGCCCAGAACTGGGTCTCTCACTACATCTACTAAGCGAGGTATCAAGGCACATTTGTTTCTGATACTTTTAAATGGATACCAAAACTGACTATAGCACAAGTACATGGAATAAACTGGTCTATAGTACAGAATAAAATCAAGTTTTTACTATAAATCAATCTCAAAATGGCCAGTCCTAGCCAGATTGAGAGGTTAATGTGTATCTACCTCACAGGTAATGTTGAAGTAGAGAAATGGATAGACTCATATGTCTCTGGGTGGAAAATTATCTGGAAATGTAAGAGGTCAAACCAGCTCTGACCTGGTAAAATACTGAAGGCATGAATGATATTCAGAAAAATGTTTTGGTAAATGGACTCCTCACTGGCTTGAGTTATATCCAAAAAGTCTCAACAAAGTTGACATTGTTGTCTTAGGCTGAGCACTCAACAGTGCTGCTCAAAATCACTAGCTCTCTTTGGAGATCCTGATCCTTTAATGTGGAGAGCCATTTGCAGGTGAGTTTTTTTAAAAGACACATTGCTATATTGCATTAAAAGTACATTATATTACATTAGATTAGATTAGATTACATTAAAATACATTGAAATATAGCTATGTAAGTAAATCTATAAATAAATTTATTCCTTTCAGGAGAGGGCTGTAGACATGTTGTATTTATCTCCACTGAGCAGTGAATAAAAGCTTGAGAGCCTGTGGAAATAAGTAAGGGCTGAGTACCCCTGAAAGACTGAAGCAGGCATTGCCTGTCGTGTACTGCTTACTACTGTTTTACAGTCTTAGTTTCACAGGACTTAACCCCAGGCAGAGATTAAGTGGCAACTTTTTACAAGTTTAGACAAACTTATTGAGCCCATTGCATGCAACAGGACATTTTCTTTCAAAGGTGATTTATGTCCTCTGTGGCTGGAGCAATAAATACTCTGCAAATTAACTCCATGCTCGCTTGTAAACCAAAATCCACATTAATCTCAACTATCAGAGACAACTATAAATCGAATGAAAGCAAAATGAGGTAAAGAGGGTTTGGAAACAAAGCCCCATCACTGGCAACACAGCCCTGGGCAGACACTATGGCAATGTTGGCTGAGTTCAGCTTTCAGAAGGCTCCAGAGAACTGACTCTTGGGGCACCTTCAACAAGGTTGAACATGAAGCTTCAGGTCTCCACAAGCCACGTGCAAGGTCCTGGAGACCACTGTGGGGAATAATTACCTCTGCTCCAGGAAGGAGATCAGTAGGAAAGCTGAACTTTTTTCAACAGGAGGAGGAAGGAGTAATTGGACAGCAGGAATAGGGACACGGAAAATGTAGCAGACTCTTTAAATTTTAACACAAGGCACCATTTGTCCTCATAGGTCAATAGAACAGAGCAACTTCACCTTTTCCAGTTATGTGTATGAGTCACAGGTGTGTGTACCCAATGTGTGAGTTATCCCGGATCTATCTTTCTGCAGCCAGTCTTCTGGGAGAATCACAGGATCGAAGTCTTCTGTAAAAATTGCTTCTAAATTATCTTTCCTGGATTAAATGTCAATGCTGTTCTTTTTGAGCTAGCACTGAGGAACCTCCTCCATAACAAAATACACAGGATTCCCTAGAAGCCGTGCCTCCAGCTGATGCCAATGGAGAGACAGGAGTTTCAGATTTGAGAGCTAAAGGTAAGGAGGAGAAGGAAAGAAGTATATATAGCTATTTCAGACTTTGGGGGGAGCTATTTCTACTGGACTATGAAATGTGTTGAAATTCCTACATTCTTCTCAGTCTGAATAAATGTATTCACTAGATCCTCTTTTCATCAAATACTGCATGCAAGTATCTATAGGTAGTATCTATAGGTGCATGGACCCTACATCCTACAGGTGATACACAGATGCAGTGTTAGATTTGCATTTATAAAGCCTCCTAAATGCAGTATAAACAAGCATCAGTTACTATCAGATTTGCAGCACTCTCATATTCTGCGCTCCAAATTAGTCTTGGGTGAATTCCATCCCTGCAGCTCACCCATTTTTCTATTACAGCTAATCCAATTACTTCAGACTCTTATCTTCCATCCAGTGTGCACATATGCCATCTTCCTCATGGAAGTCATCCTGGAGAAAAGTTAATAAGCGTATTTATGTTAGAGAAGTAGTGCACCGAAGTGTTTATGGGCACAGGAATTTATTATCTTTGTGGAAAGAAAAGCAACTTATTGATGGACAAGATGGATGAGCAACTTAAACAAATGAAAAGGAAGCAATGAATGGATAACTGAAAAAGGTTACACCTCACCCTCAATTCAGACTGAAAATTGAACAAAGAGAAATGTTCGTGTAGGGAGATGGTTGACGCTAGAGAAAGCTTTTGAACACAAACTTTCCTCCTTTCCAAAATGAAAAAATGCACAGTGCCCATTGATGACAGTTTCCCACCCTCTAGGTGCCAGTAGGATCTGACAATGCACACCAGAACTCTCTACTTGAATTGAGTCAAAGCTCAAACTTGACCTGGTTCTATTTAAAACTGGTTATAAGGAGAGGAGAATCAGTGTTTTCTTGCACTTGAGCTAGTTACAGAAATGAGTTTGAATGGTGAGAGACAGATGTTATCACAGCTGAAGGTGCCTGGAGGCCTCTGTGCACAGGTGACTCACTGCAGACAGGGGACCCTGTTGAATCTTGTGTGTGAAAATGTACCCACAGAGTTTGTCGGCTTACATTCCAGCAAATTCATTCTGGTGCAGTTATTCTCCTTCTATGTCTCTGTGGTGTCTTATTTTCCAAACTGAGAGTGGAGAGCTCAGCTTCCAGATTCAAACACCAAAGTGGGATCCAATACTGCTCATGTGAGATGCTTGGGAAGAAGCCTGATGACTGAATTACATTTTAAAAGATGAGAGGGCCAAGACCTGGACTAACTGAGAGCTAATCATGCTCCAGCACCGTAAAATTGGAGAGAAAAGGACCAATGCACACCCAGTGCTGCCAAACCCCACCAACGGAGCCAGGAATGAATACCCTAGGGCTCTGGAGTTGCACCCCAGGGAGTGTCTCTGCCCCATCACCGTCAGCAATAGGGCCAGGGAAAAGGGGAGATCAGCACTGGGTTAACCTGTAGGAGCAAGGAAAAAGGAGAGGGAGAACCAGCCCATTTGCTCTGGGACCTAAAGCAGCTCTTAGCTGTTCTAAATAGCTCTGTGTGGGACTGTCAGCATAGCTGATGTTGGATTATTACAGCAAAAATGAGCATTATGAGAATATATAGTGCAGGAGAGGGATGAGGCGAACCAGCATCTGGTAAAACAGATTTTTTATGAGGCAATTCTTTAACTCAAGAGTAAACAGTTTTTCCCCTGGGCAACAAGTTATCCCTGGTAAAATCTCCCATAGCACGAGGACCCATAGGATATATCATCTTCAGGACCCTATTTCCTTTCCCAGCGGGAGGACATATTGCAAAGTCATTCAAAAGGACACTGTGCATTTGTTATGGAAAGCAGCATGGCAGGCCCATGGAGGTCCTAAATCTGGTCATGTCTCTTCTTGAAGACAACAAATACAATGGGCTCTTGCCTCCAATATCCAGTATACAATGCCAGAATTACATTCCTATATGGCTAGAACAAGTGTATGGAGCTGGACTGTGGATTTTCAGTTGACTGGATAGTGCTCTACAGCAATAGGGACACACAGGCTGCTGCAGGCATTTCAGCTCCCCTCTCATAGCTGGGACTCAGCAGGACTGCTGCTGTCACCTGGACAATTGTTTTTAGGGGAAACCAGAAAAATGGAAGCTAAGGAGATAATTAGATAAATAGCATGGTGTTTGCAAGAAAAAATAAGCTGCCCTTTGCAAACAAAGATATTTAAAAGACATAGAATTGCTTATCACTTTTCTTTAACATCATATAAAATTCCATTTCATACCTTGTCACTGTTCTGCTCTTTAAGACTACAGGTGTACTGGGGTATCCCTGCCTATTCCTCAGCATTTGATCAGGGCCATATTAAGTTAAGGCCCAGTATTAGCTCATCTCTTGGAACTGTAGCAATAAGCAAAAGGAAATAACATTCACATTAGACAGCCACTGTGGATTTGGATACAAAGCGATCAAAATGGATTCACCTGTTCATACACAGAGAAATATTTCCTTTCATTGTGGGTTTCCTCCCTGCTCACTACAAACAATAGTCAATTATTCCTGCCTATAGGTATAGCAAGATTATTCATCACCAAGTTAACAGCAAGGTAATCCACAATTTCTTCTGTAATTCAGGTTTAGAGTTATTACAGCAGCACGAGTTAGAAGGATTAAATGAGAAGGATGGTATGCTGAATACAGGAAAATATTATATGCAAATTGTAATTATTCATGACTGAGTCACAAAAAATATGTATTCAAAATCTGTCATGATTTAAACATTTAAGAATACAATGCTTTGCATTTATGTAATGACTTTCATTGGAGGATCTCAAAATGCTTACTAGGAAATGAGATGAATGCAAAATAATGTCAGTCATGCAGGGGGTTTAGGTATGTTTCTTCTCAAATGAGCACCTAGTGGGGGTCATGCACTTGGTTTTTGAAGAGAGTGATAAGCTAAAGGACAGAGGAAGCATCTTGACATACAGCATAACAGTCAGTTAAACAAGACTGGACCTTCAGACAAGGGGACAGACAAAATAGCGCAAGGGGCAGTGAGCAATGTGAGACATACCACACATCAGCATGCTACCCCCTGGGGAGTGAGTGTCCCCAGCCAACAATGCTAAGGCTGCATGTGGCTCTGTGCTTAGGTGGACGCTGTGCCAGGAGAAGCTGAAATGTGTTGTCATTATAAAAGATCAGCTACTGCTACCTCCATTATCTCTTCGTAACACTTCGTACACCAATTAACTCCCACTACTGCATCAGATAAAATGATGGGAAGGTTCCTCAAAACAGAGGCTCCCAGGGGTTTCCAAGACATGAGAGTGAGAAAAAATAAGCTGCAAAATTAAAAAAAACAACACCAAAAAACCAAACAAACAAAAAAAATCCCAAGCAAACACAAAACCAAACCCAAAACCAAAATCAAGCAAAAAAAACCCAAACAGAACCAAAACAAGGCACACAATGTCTTCCTCCACCTCCTGGACAGACAAGCAGGATTAACAAGCAAAGAAAAATGGAAAGAAGTGAAAGGATCATCATTCAAAACCTAGTCCACTTTGCAATGAAAACCATTGTAAAAATATGGCTCAGAATAATACTTGGTCTGGGAAGCAGAAAAGGCTGACAAAGATTAATGTGATCCATCCTCTAGTCCTCAAACTGGTTCAGCCTCTGTTGATCCTTACAGATTCATTTCTAATATCCTTTAAAATATCCAGTGAGAGAGTACATAGAAATATATCTAGCCTCTTTCTTCTCTCTGATTATACGGTGCCTACAGGTAAGCAGCAAGTAAATATGTTGCAAATACAAAAATACCCCAAAAATTTACTCACTAGCCAAGAATTCTTAGTGCCAGCTAAAACATGATGTGGCTCATCACTCATCACAAAAAAGAGAGTATGAGAATTTTGCAGCGTGTTCCTTCATCCCTTTTCATGTTGGCTGAGCAGAATGGTGGATTTTTAAAGCAAGAGAGAGCACACCTCAATCTGTGTGGAACAGAGTGTGGGCTCTGTTATTAGGAAACATGAAGATGGACACCTTAACCACTGTCTTTCTGGAACCTCCTGAGCTCTCTCCCTGTTTCACGCTTCAAATCAAGCTGAAAGATAAAGAGTAATCCAAGGTGTAAGTGCTTCAGCTGGAGGAAGTACGGACTGCCAGGCCCTATAGAGAGCTTTCTTCTTCTACCTAGTATTTGGTAGAATATGTACTTGTTAAGATGAAGAAGTAAAAAGAACACATCAAAGATTTGAATGTTTCCAAAAAGGAATAATCTTAGAAACATAAAGATAATAACTGAGATTTTATTACTAGGAGATTTTTTTTTAGAATGCAATAAAATCTAAATCCAAATCTGGTTAATTCAGAGCAAAAACAATGGCGTATTCTAAGTGTAGACTAATATATGCCTACTGATGTTGGTGGCCTTAGTAAGAAGACATGCCCACATTTTCTATAACATTCTGCCAGGAAAGTGACTCAAAGTTAAAGTTACAACTTGCAACATAAAAGAAGTTACAGACAGAGGAATCTGTATTTGATTTCATGAAAACTTCCATAGCAGAGGCTCAATGTAAAGTATTTCAGAACTTACACCTGTTTTCTTAGAATTGTTGCCTAAACACATTGTTGCTTTTTCTTTATATCTAGCTGAGAAAATTTGCACTGTGTATGCCTCCAGGCCTACCTCTGCAGTGAGCCTTGCTGAGAGAAAAATGCCTTCTGACCCTAGAAAACACTTAGAGGGGACAATAGAAACCCACAGATACTGCCTGGTAGGAGTGCTTCAGGAATAGCTGTGACTTGTAACCAATCAATATCTCTTGTTATGAGACAGATGGGCCCATTACAGTTTGACCTGCTCAGAGTCTGGCTATTAACTCTTAACCTCAGCTGATATAAAATATTCACCAAAATTCTGTATTGGACATTGGTACAACCTCATATTTCTTTCCCTACCATTAACAGATGTCACATATTTGTCAGTGGCGCGCATTATCTCATCCACCTCACCACAGTGGATGCCACATTTGTTGAAAGTGCTGTTAAAGAAACAGTACAATGGCTCTTTACCAAAATCTACTGCTGTGGAACTTACTGGTAAGTGAAGAAATACAAAAATAATCCGGGGTGTGTTTCTACCAGTATTTTCTTATAACAATTAATAACACCCTCATGATTTCCTATTAGAATCCCCACATCTTGTAAAGTAAACAATAAATAACATGGAGGAATAAGGACATCATGCACCAGACCAATGTGGTCAAGTGAATGCCATTTATTACACACTGCACACGGTTTATATAGGGTTAAGGCTACATTCAGTTGGCTAAATTGAACCTCACACCATCTAATTGCAAATCCTTATTGGTTATAGTCCATATCTCACAAATCCAGTGTTTTGGTGAAATCATCCTGACGGTTTTCAGGAACATCTCCGGTGTTATGTGGGAAACCTGAGGAGTTCTCATGAGAAACTTCTGTGGAGTTGCTAAGAACTCCTAGGGAGTGGTTTCTCCTTTACTGGTCCGCAGAAGCTGTGGCCTTGATTATTCTTAGCTGCTTTCAGTCTCACAGGGTCTATATAGATCTGAATTGCTCACCTTTGATTTTTCTGTACCCACAATCTTGGAATCCAGATATGAAAACACAGATGGTCTGTGTGCTCGCAGCCACAAAGACAATTAGGCAACCCATACCTGAAATTTGCAGACCCAGAGCTTTCTGAAATCTGGTTTCTAATTTTTCAGACTGGGAATCATGTCAGTTGGAAACAGATGTAAGAAATAAGAGAGAGAAGAAAGAGAAAGCAATGTTCTGTGAAACGGACCATCTTTCAAGCATCTTTTAATGAAATATTGTCAAACATACAGACCTGCATACAATAGTTTTAGTCACCCATTCAATCATATTTTTGCTAGGCATAGAAACTGTTGGACTTGTAGATTTGGGGAATATTCTTATGCTTGGGATTCACTAAACTGACAATCAAAATTAGATCAGTCAGACCAAAATATGTGCAGTGTTCTCTTTCAAGGGGGAGTTAAAAACAACAACAACAACAACAACAACAACAAAGCAGCTATACCAATAGTTTTGTTTTATAAACAGTGATTCTCCATTCTTGCCTTCCACTGGAGCTACTTAGACTGTTGTACATTTACTCAGTGCTGTCCTTGGCATCTATCTGTTTCTGTAATGGTCTGAGAAATCACGAGTCTGGTCTTATGTCATTCTTCATCCACAACAATCTCAAGGATGGTACAGAAACACATCCTTAATAGTAGTATGTAACAAACAACAAGGTATATTTTCAGGGCTTACAAAGATTTGCTGAGCTTTTATCACCTGACCAGTCATTTTCCAGTGGAGCAGCTACAGACCACAACTGTGAGGCATTTGTACTGGATTTCCATTGTAAAGCAGACAAGAAATTCCTCTTGAAAATATGTAACCAGCCCTGCCTTTTACATAAAATCTACAAGGGAGCCAAATGGAGTCCAAGAGTAAATGTGAAGGCACTGTTTTCATACTGTCCTTTACACAATCAAATAACAAATATTTAATCTTCTGTAAAGACAGATGAAACCTAAGCAGCAATATATAATGAGTGAAAAGTGATATAGCACTTAAGTGATTCCTGCAACCTGCAGTTCACTCAGGATGTAGGGACTTCATTATAATAGCCACAAGGGACTAAGGATGTAATATATGTAAGAAGCAGTAATGTGTTGTGCAAACAACTGATAAAGCTAAAAAAAACAGGCATTTGGGAGATACAGACTCTTCCTCACATCTAGGATCTTTCTGGACACTTTAGTAACTAATCCCACACATTTTACCTTTATATTTATAAACAAAGAGTAGGGATACTGCTGAGCACATCCATTTGCTGAAGAGAACAAAATGTGAGAAACCACTGAAAGTGAGTAAGCAGGAGGCCTGTTTATCACCAAATGCAGCATCTCAGAGGTAGAAAACTGAAAAGACAAGAACAGGCTTACACAATGTATAGCCACAGCTTTTTTGGCCATGAATACAAATCTGCCATGTCCTGTAATTTCAGGTGATGTAGTACAAGCTAAAGATTACACGATGCAGCTTTCCATGTTGGTCCCATTCACTCCTCACCTAAACTGATGTGGAGCCATCGATTTTGATTATGGTATTCCTAATCTACAGCAAGGAAAAGGAGACATTCTGCTTTTGTTTTCCAGATGCAGTGCAACAACCCATATTTATGTGGGAGAAAACTTGAAAAGCACTTACTGAAATTCAGACACTTAGGAAACTTAAAAGTCATTTCCAATACTTGAATATAATGAAAATCAAAGAATCAGTTGTTATAACATTTATTCTAAATATACTCAAAATTGCAAATCTTTTCCTACAAGCTGGAATTACTGAACAATTAAATTATCAAATCTTTCAAAAATCAAATCTATTACTTGCATGGTCCTCAGTTTTAACAAATAATTAAGATCATCAAGAAGTATCCTCTCCTCTCCCTGGAAACTCATGGTGGCACTTGGTGAAATGCAAATTCCTCCACTGTTTCTGCTGCTGTGATCTTTATTGATTTCTGATCTTCTCAAAACTGCACAATAAGGAGTGGATTCCTGGGTAGGGACTTTAAATCTAAATCCAATACATTTGCTTTACACATGTGGAAAGCTCTACTTTAGACATATGGAGCAGTAAAAATATCTTTTAAAAATAGGAACAAAAATATTTTCAGTGCAAGCCAAAGTGATGTACCTTTACCTGCTTGATGATGGTTTTCTAGACTGAAACCCAAAATTTAATCTGAAACAGACCATGCTTTCAGGCTGCAGAGGCTTTGGAAAGTCAGTGCTGAAATGTTTTCTTTTTATGTTTGACTAGCATTTCACCAGGTCGGACACTCTTCTCGAGTTCATTGACTTGCATCCAGAAATGTCATTAGCAAAAAAAGCTTAAGTGGATTCTTTCTAGGCCTCACTGACCACACAGCCTGAGAAGACGTTGCCTTCGCTTCCTCTGCCACTGGCTCCAGCTAAAACCCCACTCCAGTGACTCAGAAGACATAGGGACAAAGCTTGCCTAAAGTGCAACTGGGGAATATCTATTGGTTTTAATGAAGTTTTGACAAGTCAGCCTCGAAGAGAACCTACTCTTGAGCCCTCTGAACACTTGAATTCATGCTGTAAACTCCATCAAAACCAACAAAATAAACAGCCTCATAAAGTCCATTATAACCATTATGGCTACTTAGTTTTCTAAAATTAGATTAAAAATACTTGTTTGTACAAGTAATCAGTGTTGCAGTCCTTACTAATGTTTCCTGAGTAGTTGTTGCATTGGAGTGTTAATAATGATTTTTCTTATTATCAGTAATTGTTTTTAAAAAACCCACAAAGTAAACAAGACAAATAATCTTTGGTAATCAAAGGGAAAGAGTAATGTTCATCATTCTATTGAGTGTTAATATTCTACTTAAAGCTTCCAAAAAAACTGCTTGAAAGATGTTGTTCGTGCAGTCTTTTTCTGAGAACAAAACCCTTTTAAAATAGCTTAGCTTAGTATTTTGAACTGTAACACTTTTCATCTCCAGTGCACTGAGCCAGAGAGGGGACCTTTGCTCATCACGCCAGCAAAGGAACTGGTATTGGTCATGATTTCTGTGATGTCCTAAACAGCTTTTGGAGGACAGGACCCTGTTACTACTTTTCCTACCAAACGCAATACGAATTTCAGGTAACTGGATCTGGTCATGCTGTTTTGACAGGTAGAGAACCTAGTGTAGGTAATTGTAAAAATATGCCCAAGGTGGCAGAGAAAGTTGTGGCTGGGGTGGTAGTGGGACTACAACCCAGAAAATCCTGGTCCTGGTTCAAGGGATGGTGGCTTTAGCTATTATCCTTCTCAACACTTCAGTAGTGTGACTGCTACAGACACATCATCATGTTCTTCCTCATACCAGTCCTGGTGCTACAAAATACTTAATGCATTATTGAGCAAAACATATTTCAAGCCTGTCACTGATTCAGGGCCTACAGTCTTGCAAGCATTACATCATTTATCTTCCTTGTAAGTGGGAAAAATTCCTGAACTTTATTTTCTCTCCATAGAAACTACAGAAGAGAAGCCAATGTAATTAATGAAAAGTGCTCATGTCATGTGGACAAGAACAGGGCACATATTCAGGCATTCAGACTAATGGGAAATATGCCTGTGTGTAGATCACATGACTGGGTCCAAAGGCTGGATTTAATATGTCTGCAGACCAATCATTCTCCCAAGGGAACTGTCAGTTACCAATGTGAAAAAGAAAGGATGCTGATTACCTGGGCCAAACTCTGTTCTTGTTTGTGTCAGAACAATATCCCTGATTGCACTTCCTTCTGTGCAACTGTGGGTTGAGTTTGGCTCTGTCTCCTCAGTTCCCTGGGTTGTCTTTGAACCATAGGAACAGTGCTTTGAGATGGACAAAAAGCTACTCGGACAATTGCTAATGGCAGGCAAATCCACAGTTCTAGAGACATTAAGGCATTGTAAATACTGAAAGAGAATAAATCTGTGTTGTATTTTTTTAGTGTACAATGCCTAAAGCCTTATCTCTCATTCTGTCAAGAACCAAGAACTATGTATACAGATGGTGCAATTTATTATGTTCTGTACTGTGACCAAGTGCTGAAATACCTTCAGGAAATCACCAGAAAGCCTGAAAAGCTTTGCTATCTCTTGTGACTCCAGCTCACTAAAACTATAATTGAATGAGCACAATATATTAAGCCCTGTGTATTACACAGTAGGCTTACAGAAAAGGACGCTATCTTTTTCAGCATCATTACAGAAAATATATTTGCTGTACAATTACTGCCTATACCCAAGGTCACAATGTCTCTACCTCTTTGTATTCTGCCCTTACAAAACCACAAGACAGGGATTTACAAATGTGTCTAGGTTCAATGAGTCTACCTCGACTTAGGTGTAAGACCATTCAATTCCAGTATGTTCTTCTCATTTTTAAGATGCTGCTGGGCCTGATAGTCCTGACATTTAAACCAGCATCTGTTGGGCCTGAAATGAATGGATATGGTGGTGTAACAGTAGTATGAAAAGAGAATTTTAGCTGTGTGTCAGCTGAGAGGTTAATGTATGTCCATTCCTGCTTCTCTGAGTAGATTTTTGTGAACTGATTATCGAATTTGACTCAGTGGGTGCAAGAAATACAAAGAAAAGCTAGATTCAGTATCCTCAAACTCATTCATCCCTGGATATGAAATATAAGCCCTGTGCCTACTATTTTGTTCAAACCCATGTACTTGCTGCATTTGAAACACTGGAAACAGGAGCCCTGTTCCATTGACCCAACAACACACGGTTTAGTGTCATCCTGATACCCCCAAACCCCAGCTTCCAGCAATGGTCATTCACAGAGCAGTTTTTCTCATTTACTGCTTCACAGAAAGCAAAACCATTTCATTAATTTTCTACTGTTTCCCTCCTGTGGGGAAGCTGGACTGCGGTGCCTTGTTTCGNGATAGTTATCCACTTCCCTGTAAGCCCCGTTACACGTTTCTGTGTGCTTTCTTAGAACAGAAATATACATGCCATAAAGCGTGTTCCTTACTACAACCCAGGGACACCGGGCTGGCCCAGCCCCAGCTCCCGCCTGTCACAGGACAAGCCCTTGCATCACTCGTGAGGGCAGGGGCGAACACAAAAACCCACCAACCCCAAAACCACCTGGCCGCAATTCGGGATGAGGCTTCCCCAGGACAGGGGGTACCAGTTGATCCCGAGCTTTGGCTCGGTCCCGCTCCCGCTGCAGGGAGGGCGCCGGGAGGGAGTACGGCGCTCCCCGGCTCCGGCAGGACCCCGAGCCGCCCGGGGGACGCCTCCGCAGGGCAGTCGCTGCCGAGAGGAGCCCGGGCGTGAACGGAGAGACGAGGGGAGCCGTGCGCGGAAGGGACTGCCTCGATGGGCTTGAAAAATCACTGCAGCAGCGGCGGCGCCGGCGGGCAGGGGGCAGATGCAATCCCCGGGCTGCGCGGCCGCGCTGCTTCCCCCGCCTCTCCCCTCCGGCTCCGGCCCCGACACCGGCCCTGCCCCTTTTCCCCCGCGCCAGGCTCCAAACTTTTTCCGCCGCCCGGTCACCCCCGCGGGTGTGAGGGAGCCCCGGGCTCAGCGGTGAGCGCTGGCCGGGGAGATCCCGGCATGGGCAGGCTGCCGGCGGTGAGCGCCGGAGCATCCCAGGGAGGGGGAGCCGGCGGGGAGGGCGGGGGAGGGAGGC